>CAWVNZ010000286.1:0-82973 GCA_963930735.1 Dioctria linearis
TAATTTTTTACTGTCGCAAATTTTAAATCCGCCAGGGATTGCCTTTTCTATAGTAAATTTTTCATAAATTAATTTTTTACTGTCGCAAATTTTAATTACGCCAGGGATTGCCTTTTCTATAGTAAATTTTTCAAATAATCATTTTTAAATGTCGCAAATTTTATATACGACAGGGATTGCCTTTTCTATAGTAAATTTTTCAAAATTTAATTTTTTACTGTCGCAAAATTTAAATCCGCCAGGGATTGCCATTTCTATAGTAAATTATTCAAAAAATAACTTTTTACTGTCGCAAATTTTAATTGCGCCAGGGATTGCCTTTTCTACAGTAAATTTTTCAAAAAATAATTTTCTACTGTCGCAAATTTTAATTGCGCCAGGGATTGCCTTTTCAACATTAAATGTTTCAAAAAATAATTTTTTACTGTCGCAACTTTTAATTGCGCCAGGGATTGCCTTTCCTACACTAAATTTTACAAAAAATAATTTTATATTGTCGCAAATTTTAATTACGCCAGGGATTGCCTTTTCTATAGTAAATTATTCAAAAAATAATTTTTTACTGTCGCAAATTTTAATTGCGCCAGGGATTGCCTTTTCTACAGTGAATTTTTCAAAAAATAATTTTTTACTGTCGCAAATTTTAATTGCGCCAGGGATTGCCTTTTCTATAGTAAATTTTTCAAAAATTAATTTTTTACTGTCGCAAATTTTAAATCCGCCAGGGATTGCCTTTTCTATAGTAAATTATTCAAAAACTAATTTTTTACCGTCGCAAATTTTAATTACGCCAGGGAATGCCTTTTCTATAGTAAATTTTCAAAAATTAATTTTTTACTGTCGCAAATTTTAAATCCGCCAGGGATTGCCTTTTCTATAGTAAATTATTCAAAAAATAATTTTTTACTGTCGCAATTTTTAATTGCGCCAGGGATTGCCTTTTCTACAGTAAATTTTTCAAAAAATAATTTTCTACTGTCGCAAATTTTAATTGCGCCAGGGATTGCCTTTTCTACAGTAAATTTTTCAAAAAATAATTTTTTACTGTCGCAAATTTTAATTACGCCAGGGATTGCCTTTTCTATAGTAAATTTAGCAAAAAAATAATTTTTTACTGTCGCAAATTTTAATTGCGCCAGGGATTGCCTTTTCTACAGTAAATTTTACAAAAAATAATTTTATACTGTCGCAAATTTTAATTACGCCACGGATTGCCTTTTATATAATAAATTATTCAAAAAATAATTTTTTACTGTCGCAAATTTTAATTGCGCCAGGGATTGCCTTTTATATAGTAAATTATTCAAAAAATAATTTTTTACTGTCGTAAATTTTAATTGCACCAGCGATTAGCTTTTCTATAGTAAATGATTCAAAAAATAATTTTTTACTGTCGCAAATTTTAATTACGCCAGGGATTGCCTTTTCTATAGTAAATTATTCAAAAACTAATTTTTTACTGTCGCAAATTTTAATTACGCCAGGTATTGCCTTTTCTATAGTAAATTTTTCAAAAATTAATTTTTTACTGTCGCAAATTTTAAATCCGCCAGGGATTGCCTTTTCTATAGTAAATTATTCAAAAAATAATTTTTTACTGTCGCAAATTTTAATTGCGCCAGGGATTGCCTTTTCTACAGTAAATTTTTCAAAAAATAATTTTCTACTGTCGCAAATTTTAATTGCGCCAGGGATTGCCTTTTCTATAGTAAATTTTTCACAAATTAATTTTTTACTGTCGCAAATTTTAATTGCGCAAGGGATTGCCTTTTCTATAGTAAATTTTTCAAATAATAATTTTTAAATGTCGCAAATTTTATATACGCTAGGGATTGCCTTTTCTATAGTAAATTTTTCAAAATTTAATTTTTTACTGTCGCAAAATTTAAATCCGCCAGGGATTGCCTTTTCTATAGTAAATTATTCAAAAAATAACTTTTTACTGTCGCAAATTTTAATTGCGCCAGGGATTGCCTTTTCTACAGTAAATTTTTCAAAAAATAATTTTCTACTGTCGCAAATTTTAATTGCGCCAGGGATTGCCTTTTCAACAGTAAATGTTTCAAAAAATAATTTTTTACTGTCGCAAATTTTAATTGCGCCAGGGATTGCCTTTTGTATAGTAAATTATTCAAAAAATAATTTTCTACTGTCGCAAATTTTAATTGCGCCAGGGATTGCCTTTTCTATAGAAAATTTTTCAAAAACTAATTTTTTACTGTTGCAAGTTTTAATTACGCCAGGGATTGCCTTATCTAAAGTAAATTTTTCAAAAATTAATTTTTTACTGTCGCAAATTTTAATTGCGCCAGGGATTGCCTTTTCTATAGTAAATTTTTCACAAAATAATTTTCTATTGTCGCAAATTTTTACTGCGCCAGGGAATGCCTTTTCTATAGTAAATTTTTCACAAATTAATTTTTTACTGTCGCAACTTTTAAATACGCCAGGGATTGCCTTTCTATAGTAAATTTTTCAAAAAATAATTTTTTACTGTCGCAAATTTTAAATCCGCCAGGTATTGCCTTTTCTACACTAAATTTTTCAAAAAATAATTTTCTACTTTCGCAAATTTTAATTGCGCCAGGGATTGCCTTTTCTATAGTAAATTTTTCAAAAATTAATTTTTTACTTTCGCAAATTTTAAATAAGCCAGGGATTGCCTTTTCTATAGTAAATTTTGCAAAAAATAATTTTTTACTGTCGTAAATTTTAATTACGCCAGGGATTGCCTTTTCTACAATAAATTTTTCAAAAAAAATTTTTTTACTGTCGCAAATTTTAATTACGCCAAGGATTGCTTTTTCTACAGTAAATTTTTCAAAAAATAATTTTTTACTGTCGCAAATTTTAATTACGCCAGGGATTGCCTTTTCTATAGTAAATTATTCAAAAAATAATTTTTTACTGTCGCAGATTTTAATTGTGCCAGGGATTGCCTTTTCTACAGTAAATTTTACAAAAAATAATTTTATACTGTCGCAAATTTTAATTGCGCCAGGGATTGCCTTTTCAACAGTAAATGTTTCAAAAAATAATTTTTTACTGTCGCAAATTTTAATTGCGCCAGGTTTTGCCTTTTGTATAGTAAATTATTCAAAAAATAATTTTCTACTGTCGCAAATTTTAATTGCGCCAGGGATTGCCTTTTCTATAGAAAATTTTTCAAAAATTAATTTTTTACTGTTGCAAGTTTTAATTACGCCAGGGATTGCCTTTTCTAAAGTAAATTTTTCAAAAATTAATTTTTTACTGTCGCAAATTTTAATTGCGCCAGGGATTGCCTTTTCTATAGTAAATTTTTCACAAAATAATTTTCTATTGTCGCAAATTTTTACTGCGCCAGGGAATGCCTTTTCTATAGTAAATTTTTCACAAATTAATTTTTTACTGTCGCAACTTTTAAATACGCCGGGGATTGCCTTTTCTATAGTAAATTTTTCAAAAAATAATTTTTTACTGTCGCAAATTTTAAATCCGCCAGGTATTGCCTTTTCTACACTAAATTTTTCAAAAAATAATTTTCTACTTTCGCAAATTTTAATTGCGCCAGGGATTACCTTTTCTATAGTAAATTTTTCAAAAATTAATTTTTTACTGTCGCAAATTTTAAATACGCCAGGGATTGCCTTTTCTATAGTAAATTTTGCAAAAAATAATTTTTTACTGTCGTAAATTTTAATTACGCCAGGGATTGCCTTTTCTACAATAAATTTTTCAAAAAAAAATGTTTTACTGTCGCAAATTTTATATACGCTAGGGATTGCCTTTTCTATAGTAAATTTTTCAAAATTTAATTTTTTACTGTCGCAAAATTTAAATCCGCCAGGGATTGCCTTTTCTATAGTAAATTATTCAAAAAATAACTTTTTACTGTCGCAGATTTTAATTGTGCCAGGGATTGCCATTTCTACAGTAAATTTTACAAAAAAAAAATTTTAAACTGTCGCAAATTTTAATTGCGCCAGGGATTGTCTTTTCTACAGTAAATTTTTCAAAAAATAATTTTTTACGGTCGCAAATTTTAATTACGCCAGGGATTGCCTTTTCTATAGTAAATTATTCAAAAAATAATTTTTTACTGTCGCAAATTTTAATTGTGCCAGGGATTGCCTTTTCTACAGTAAATTTTACAAAAAATAATTTTATACTGTCGCAAATTTTAATTACGCCAGGGATTGCCTTTTCTATAGTAAATTATTCAAAAAATAATTTTTTACTTTCGCAAATTTTAATTGCGCCAGGGATTGCCTTTTATACAGTAAATTTTTCAAAAAATAATTTTTTACTGTCGCAAATTTTAATTGCGCCAGGGATTGCCTTTTCTACAGTAAATTTTTCAAAAAATAATTTTTTACTGTCGCAAATTTTAATTGGCCAGGGATTGCCTTTTCTATAGTAAATTTTTCAAAAATTAATTTTTTACTGTCGCAAATTTTAAATCCGCCAGGGATTGCCTATTCTATAGTAAATTATTCATAAAATAATTTTTTACTGTCGCAAATTTTAATTGCGCCAGGGATTGCCTTTTCTACAGTAAATTTTTCAAAAAATAATTTTCTACTGTCGCAAATTTTAATTGCGCCAGGGATTGCCTTTTCTACAGTAAATTTTTCAAAAAATAATTTTTTACTGTCGCAAATTTTAATTGCGCCAGGGATTGCCTTTTCTATAGTAAATTATTCAAAAAATAATTTTTTACTGTCGCAAATTTTAATTGCGCCAGGTAATGCCTTTTCTATAGTAAATTATTCAAAAAATAATTTTTTACTGTCGCAAATTTTAATTGCCCCAGGGATTGCCTTTTCTATAGTAAATTATTCAAAAAATAATTTTTTACTGTCGCAAATTTTAATTACGCCAGGTATTGCCTTTTCTATAGTAAATTTTTCAAAAATTAATTTTTTACTGTCGCAAATTTTAAATCCGCCAGGGATTGCCTTTTCTATAGTAAATTATTCAAAAAATAATTTTTTACTGTCGCAAATTTTAATTGCGCCAGGGATTGCCTTTTCTACAGTAAATTTTTCAAAAAATAATTTTCTACTGTCGCAAATTTTAATTGCGCCAGGGATTGCCTTTTCTATAGTAAATTTTTCACAAATTAATTTTTTACTGTCGCAAATTTTAATTGCGCCAGGGATTGCCTTTTCTATAGTAAATTTTTCAAATAATAATTTTTAAATGTCGCAAATTTTATATACGCTAGGGATTGCCTTTTCTATAGTAAATTTTTCAAAATTTAATTTTTTACTGTCGCAAAATTTAAATCCGCCAGGGATTGCCTTTTCTATAGTAAATTATTCAAAAAATAACTTTTTACTGTCGCAAATTTTAATTGCGCCAGGGATTGCCTTTTCTACAGTAAATTTTTCAAAAAATAATTTTCTACTGTCGCAAATTTTAATTGCGCCAGGGATTGCCTTTTCAACAGTAAATGTTTCAAAAAATAATTTTTTACTGTCGCAAATTTTAATTCCGCCAGGGATTGCCTTTTGTATAGTAAATTATTCAAAAAATAATTTTCTACTGTCGCAAATTTTAATTGCGCCAGGGATTGCCTTTTCTATAGAAAATTTTTCAAAAACTAATTTTTTACTGTTGCAAGTTTTAATTACGCCAGGGATTGCCTTTTCTAAAGTAAATTTTTCAAAAATTAATTTTTTACTGTCGCAAATTTTAATTGCGCCAGGGATTGCCTTTTCTATAGTAAATTTTTCACAAAATAATTTTCTATTGTCGCAAATTTTTACTGCGCCAGGGAATGCCTTTTCTATAGTAAATTTTTCACAAATTAATTTTTTACTGTCGCAAATTTTAAATACGCCAGGGATTGCCTTTCTATAGTAAATTTTTCAAAAAATAATTTTTTACTGTCGCAAATTTTAAATCCGCCAGGTATTGCCTTTTCTACACTAAATTTTTCAAAAAATAATTTTCTACTTTCGCAAATTTTAATTGCGCCAGGGATTGCCTTTTCTATAGTAAATTTTTCAAAAATTAATTTTTTACTTTCGCAAATTTTAAATACGCCAGGGATTGCCTTTTCTATAGTAAATTTTGCAAAAAATAATTTTTTACTGTCGTAAATTTTAATTACGCCAGGGATTGCCTTTTCTACAATAAATTTTTCAAAAAAAATTTTTTTACTGTCGCAAATTTTAATTACGCCAAGGATTGCTTTTTCTACAGTAAATTTTTCAAAAAATAATTTTTTATTGTCGCAAATTTTAATTACGCCAGGGATTGCCTTTTCTATAGTAAATTATTCAAAAAATAATTTTTTACTGTCGCAGATTTTAATTGTGCCAGGGATTGCCTTTTCTACAGTAAATGTTTCAAAAAATAATTTTTTACTGTCGCAAATTTTAATTGCGCCAGGTTTTGCCTTTTGTATAGTAAATTATTCAAAAAATAATTTTCTACTGTCGCAAATTTTAATTGCGCCAGGGATTGCCTTTTCTATAGAAAATTTTTCAAAAACTAATTTTTTACTGTTGCAAGTTTTAATTACGTTAGGGATTGCCTTTTCTAAAGTAAATTTTTCAAAAATTAATTTTTTACTGTCGCAAATTTTAATTGCGCCAGGGATTGCCTTTTCTATAGTAAATTTTTCACAAAATAATTTTCTATTGTCGCAAATTTTTACTGCGCCAGGGAATGCCTTTTCTATAGTAAATTTTTCACAAATTAATTTTTTACTGTCGCAACTTTTAAATACGCCGGGGATTGCCTTTTCTATAGTAAATTTTTCAAAAAATAATTTTTTACTGTCGCAAATTTTAAATCCGCCAGGTATTGCCTTTTCTACACTAAATTTTTCAAAAAATAATTTTCTACTTTCGCAAATTTTAATTGCGCCAGGGATTACCTTTTCTATAGTAAATTTTTCAAAAATTAATTTTTTACTGTCGCAAATTTTAAATACGCCAGGGATTGCCTTTTCTATAGTAAATTTTGCAAAAAATAATTTTTTACTGTCGTAAATTTTAATTACGCCAGGGATTGCCTTTTCTACAATAAATTTTTCAAAAAAAAATGTTTTACTGTCGCAAATTTTAATTACGCCAAGGATTGCCTTTTCTACAGTAAATTTTTCAAAAATTAATTTTTTATTGTCGCAAATTTTAATTACGCCAGGGATTGCCTTTTCTATAGTAAATTATTCAAAAAATAATTTTTTACTGTCGCAGATTTTAATTGTGCCAGGGATTGCCATTTCTACAGTAAATTTTACAAAAAAAAAATTTTATACTGTCGCAAATTTTAATTGCGCCAGGGATTGTCTTTCTACAGTAAATTTTTCAAAAAATAATTTTTTACGGTCGCAAATTTTAATTACGCCAGGGATTGCCTTTTCTATAGTAAATTATTCAAAAAATAATTTTTTACTGTCGCAAATTTTAATTGTGCCAGGGATTGCCTTTTCTACAGTAAATTTTACAAAAAATAATTTTATACTGTCGCAAATTTTAATTACGCCAGGGATTGCCTTTTCTATAGTAAATTATTCAAAAAATAATTTTTTACTTTCGCAAATTTTAATTGCGCCAGGGATTGCCTTTTATACAGTAAATTTTTCAAAAAATAATTTTTTACTGTCGCAAATTTTAATTGCGCCAGGGATTGCCTTTTCTACAGTAAATTTTTCAAAAAATAATTTTTTACTGTCGCAAATTTTAATTGGCCAGGGATTGCCTTTTCTATAGTAAATTTTTCAAAAATTAATTTTTTACTGTCGCAAATTTTAAATCCGCCAGGGATTGCCTATTCTATAGTAAATTATTCATAAAATAATTTTTTACTGTCGCAAATTTTAATTGCGCCAGGGATTGCCTTTTCTACAGTAAATTTTTCAAAAAATAATTTTCTACTGTCGCAAATTTTAATTGCGCCAGGGATTGCCTTTTCTACAGTAAATTTTTCAAAAAATAATTTTTTACTGTCGCAAATTTTAATTGCCCCAGGGATTGCCTTTTCTATAGTAAATTATTCAAAAAATAATTTTTTACTGTCGCAAATTTTAATTGCGCCAGGTAATGCCTTTTCTATAGTAAATTATTCAAAAAATAATTTTTTACTGTCGCAAATTTTAATTGCCCCAGGGATTGCCTTTTCTATAGTAAATTATTCAAAAAATAATTTTTTACTGTCGCAAATTTTAATTGCGCCAGGTAATGCCTTTCCTATAGTAAATTATTCAAAAAATAATTTTTTACTGTCGCAAATTTTAATTACGCCAGGGATTGCCTTTTCTATAGTAAATTTTTCACAAATTAATTTTTTACTGTCGCAAATTTTGAATACGCCAGGTATTGCCTTTTCTATAGTAAATTTTTCAAAAATTAATTTTTGACTGTCGCAAATTTTAAATCCGCCAGGGATTGCCTTTTCTATAGTAAATTATTCATAAACTAATTTTTTACTGTCGCAAATTTTAATTACGCCAGGGATTGCCTTTTGTATAGTAAATTTTTCAAAAATTAATTTTTTACTGTCGCAAATTTTAAATCCGCCAGGGTTTGCCTATTCTATAGTAAATTTTTCACAAATTAATTTTTTACTGTCGCAAATTTTAAATACGCCAGGAATTGCCTTTTCTATAGTAAATTTTGCAAAAAATAATTTTTTACTGTCGCTAATTTTAAATACGCCAGCGATTGCCTTTTCTATAGTAAATTTTTCACAAATTAATTTTTTACTGTCTCAAATTTTAAATACGCCAGGGATTGCCTTTTCTATAGTAAATTTTTCACAAATTAATTTTTTACTGTCGCAAATTTTAAATACGCCAGGGATTGCCTTTTCTATAGTAAATTTTGCAAAAAATAATTTTTTACTGTCGTAAATTTTAATTACGCCAGGGATTGCCTTTTCTACAATAAATTTTTCAAAAAAAAATGTTTTACTGTCGCAAATTTTAATTACGCCAAGGATTGCCTTTTCTACAGTAAATTTTTCAAAAAATAATTTTTTATTGTCGCAAATTTTAATTACGCCAGGGATTGCCTTTTCTATAGTAAATTATTCAAAAAATAATTTTTTACTGTCGCAGATTTTAATTGTGCCAGGGATTGCCATTTCTACAGTAAATTTTACAAAAAAAAAATTTTATACTGTCGCAAATTTTAATTGCGCCAGGGATTGTCTTTTCTACAGTAAATTTTTCAAAAAATAATTTTTTACGGTCGCAAATTTTAATTACGCCAGGGATTGCCTTTTCTATAGTAAATTATTCAAAAAATAATTTTTTACTCTCGCAAATTTTAATTGTGCCAGGGATTGCCTTTTCTACAGTAAATTTTACAAAAAATAATTTTATACTGTCGCAAATTTTAATTACGCCAGGGATTGCCTTTTCTATAGTAAATTATTCAAAAAATAATTTTTTACTGTCGCAACTTTTAAATACGCCAGGGATTGCCTTTTATACAGTAAATTTTTCAAAAAATAATTTTTTACTGTCGCAAATTTTAAATCCGCCAGGTATTGCCTTTTCTACACTAAATTTTTCAAAAAATAATTTTCTACTTTCGCAAATTTTAATTGCGCCAGGGATTACCTTTTCTATAGTAAATTTTTCAAAAATTAATTTTTTACTGTCGCAAATTTTAAATACGCCAGGGATTGCCTTTTCTATAGTAAATTTTGCAAAAAATAATTTTTTACTGTCGTAAATTTTAATTACGCCAGGGATTGCCTTTTCTACAATAAATTTTTCAAAAAAAAATGTTTTACTGTCGCAAATTTTAATTACGCCAAGGATTGCCTTTTCTACAGTAAATTTTTCAAAAAATAATATTTTATTGTCGCAAATTTTAATTACGCCAGGGATTGCCTTTTCTATAGTAAATTATTCAAAAAATAATTTTTTACTGTCGCAGATTTTAATTGTGCCAGGGATTGCCATTTCTACAGTAAATTTTACAAAAAAAAAAATTTTATACTGTCGCAAATTTTAATTGCGCCAGGGATTGTCTTTTCTACAGTAAATTTTTCAAAAAATAATTTTTTACGGTCGCAAATTTTAATTACGCCAGGGATTGCCTTTTCTATAGTAAATTATTCAAAAAATAATTTTTTACTGTCGCAAATTTTAATTGTGCCAGGGATTGCCTTTTCTACAGTAAATTTTACAAAAAATAATTTTATACTGTCGCAAATTTTAATTACGCCAGGGATTGCCTTTTCTATAGTAAATTATTCAAAAAATAATTTTTTACTGTCGCAACTTTTAAATACGCCAGGGATTGCCTTTTATACAGTAAATTTTTCAAAAAATAATTTTTTACTGTCGCAAATTTTAAATCCGCCAGGTATTGCCTTTTCTACACTAAATTTTTCAAAAAATAATTTTCTACTTTCGCAAATTTTAATTGCGCCAGGGATTACCTTTTCTATAGTAAATTTTTCAAAAATTAATTTTTTACTGTCGCAAATTTTAAATACGCCAGGGATTGCCTTTTCTATAGTTAATTTTGCAAAAAATAATTTTTTACTGTCGTAAATTTTAATTACGCCAGGGATTGCCTTTTCTACAATAAATTTTTCAAAAAAAAATGTTTTACTGTCGCAAATTTTAATTACGCCAAGGATTGCCTTTTCTACAGTAAATTTTTCAAAAAATAATTTTTTATTGTCGCAAATTTTAATTACGCCAGGGATTGCCTTTTCTATAGTAAATTATATAAAAAATAATTTTTTACTGTCGCAGATTTTAATTGTGCCAGGGATTGCCATTTCTACAGTAAATTTTACAAAAAAAAAATTTTATACTGTCGCAAATTTTAATTGCGCCAGGGATTGTCTTTTCTACAGTAAATTTTTCAAAAAATAATTTTTTACGGTCGCAAATTTTAATTACGCCAGGGATTGCCTTTTCTATAGTAAATTATTCAAAAAATAATTTTTTACTGTCGCAAATTTTAATTGTGCCAGGGATTGCCTTTTCTACAGTAAATTTTACAAAAAATAATTTTATACTGTCGCAAATTTTAATTACGCCAGGGATTGCCTTTTCTATAGTAAATTATTCAAAAAATAATTTTTTACTGTCGCAAATTTTAATTGCGCCAGGGGATTGCCTTTTATACAGTAAATTTTTCAAAAAATAATTTTTTACTGTCGCAAATTTTAATTGCGCCAGGGATTGCCTTTTCTACAGTAAATTTTTCAAAAAATAATTTTTTACTGTCGCAAATTTTAATTGGCCAGGGATTGCCTTTTCTATAGTAAATTTTTCAAAAATTAATTTTTTACTGTCGCAAATTTTAAATCCGCCAGGGATTGCCTATTCTATAGTAAATTATTCATAAAATAATTTTTTACTGTCGCAAATTTTAATTGCGCCAGGGATTGCCTTTTCTACAGTAAATTTTTCAAAAAATAATTTTCTACTGTCGCAAATTTTAATTGCGCCAGGGATTGCCTTTTCTACAGTAAATTTTTCAAAAAATAATTTTTTACTGTCGCAAATTTTAATTGCCCCAGGGATTGCCTTTTCTATAGTAAATTATTCAAAAAATAATTTTTTACTGTCGCAAATTTTAATTGCGCCAGGTAATGCCTTTTCTATAGTAAATTATTCAAAAAATAATTTTTTACTGTCGCAAATTTTAATTGCCCCAGGGATTGCCTTTTCTATAGTAAATTATTCAAAAAATAATTTTTTACTGTCGCAAATTTTAATTGCGCCAGGTAATGCCTTTCCTATAGTAAATTATTCAAAAAATAATTTTTTACTGTCGCAAATTTTAATTGCGCCAGGGATTGCGTTTTCTACAATAAATTTTTCAAAAATTAATTTTTTACTGTCGCAAATTTTAATTGCGACAGGGATTGCCTTTTCTACAGTATATTTTTCAAAAAATAATTTTTTACTGTCGCAAATTTTAATTACGCCAGGGATTGCCTTTTCTATAGTAAATTTTTCACAAATTAATTTTTTACTGTCGCAAATTTTGAATACGCCAGGTATTGCCTTTTCTATAGTAAATTTTTCAAAAATTAATTTTTGACTGTCGCAAATTTTAAATCCGCCAGGGATTGCCTTTTCTATAGTAAATTATTCATAAACTAATTTTTTACTGTCGCAAATTTTAATTACGCCAGGGATTGCCTTTTGTATAGTAAATTTTTCAAAAATTAATTTTTTACTGTCGCAAATTTTAAATCCGCCAGGGTTTGCCTATTCTATAGTAAATTTTTCACAAATTAATTTTTTACTGTCGCAAATTTTAAATACGCCAGGAATTGCCTTTTCTATAGTAAATTTTGCAAAAAATAATTTTTTACTCTCGCTAATTTTAAATACGCCAGGGTTTGCCTTTTCTATAGTAAATTTTTCACAAATTAATTTTTTACTGTCTCAAATTTTAAATACGCCAGGGATTGCCTTTTCTATAGTAAATTTTGCAAAAAAATAATTTTTTACTGTCGCAAATTTTAATTGCGCCAGGGAATGCCTTTTCTATAGTAAATTTTTCACAAATTAATTTTTTAATGTCGCAAATTTTAAATACGCCAGGGATTGCCTTTTCTACAGTAAATTTTTCAAAAAATAATTTTTTACTGTCGCAAATTTTAATTACGCCAGGGATTGCCTTTTCCATAGTAAATTTTTCAAAATTTAATTTTACACTGTCGCAAATTTTAAATACGCCAGGGATTGCCTTTTCTACAGTAAATTTTTCAAAAAATAATTTTTTACTGTCGCAAATTTTAAATACGCCAGGGATTGCCTTTTCTATAGCAAATTTTGCAAAAAATAATTTTTTACTGTCGTAAATTTTAATTACGCCAGGGATTGCCTTTTCTACAATAAATTTTTCAAAAAAATTTTTTTTACTGTCACAAATTTTAATTACGCCAGGGATTGCCTCTTCTACAGTAAATTTTTCAAAAAATAATTTTTTATTGTCGCAAATTTTAATTACGCCAGGGATTGCCTTTTCTATAGTAAATTATTCAAAAAATATTTTTTTACTGTCGCAAATTTTAATTGCGCCAGGGATTGCCTTTTCTACAGTAAATTTTACAAAAAATAATTTTATACTGTCGCAAATTTTAATTGCGCCAGGGATTGCCTTTTCTACAGTTAATTTTTCAAAAAATAATTTTTTACTGTCGCAAATTTTAATTACGCATGGGATTGCCTTTTCTATAGTAAATTATTCAAAAAATAATTTTTTGCTGTCGCAAATTTTAATTGTGCCAGGGATTGCCTTTTCAATAGTAAATTATTCAAAAAATAATTTTTTACTGTCGCAAATTTTAATTGCACCAGGGATTGCCTCTCCTATAGTAAATTATTCAAGATATAATTTTTTACTGTCGCAAATTTTAATTGCGCCAGGGATTGCCTTTTCTACAGTAAATTTTTCAAAAATTAATTTTTTACTGTCGCAAATTTTAATTGCGCCAGGGATTGCCTTTTCTACAGTAAATTTTACAAAAAATACTTTTATACTGTCGCAAATTTTAATAACGCCAAGGATTGCCTTTTCTATAGTAAATTTTTCAAAAATTAATTTTTTACTGTCGCAAATTTTAAATCCGCCAGGGTTTGCCTATTCTATAGTAAATTTTTCACAAATTAATTTTTTACTGTGGCAAATTTTAAACACGCCAGGGATTGCCTTTCTATAGTAAATTTTGCAAAAAATAATTTTTTAATGTCGCAAATTTTAAATCCGCCAGGGTTTGCCTTTTCTATAGTAAATTTTTCACAAATTAATTTTTTACTGTCGCAAATTTTAAACACGCCAGGGATTGCCTTTTCTATAGTAAATTTTGCAAAAAATAATTTTTTACTGTCGCAAATTTTAAATCCGCCAGGGTTTGCCTTTCCTATAGTAAATTTTTCACAAATTAATTTTTTACTGTCGCAAATTTTAAATACGCCAGGGATTGCCTTTTCTATAGTAAATTTTGCAAAAAAATAATTTTTTACTGTCGCAAATTTGAATTGCGCCAGGGAATGCCTTTTCTATAGTAAATTTTTCACAAATTAATTTTTTACTGTCGCAAATTTTAAATACGCCAGGGATTGCCTTTTCTACAGTAAATTTTTCAAAAAATAATTTTTTACTGTCGCAAATTTTAATTACGCCAGGGATTGCCTTTTCTATAGTAAATTTTTCAAAATTTAATTTTATACTGTCGCAAATTTTAATTGCGCCAGGGATTGCCTTTTCTATAGTAAATTTTTCAAAAAATTAATTTTTTACTGTCGCAAATTTTAAATACGCCAGGGATTGCCTTACCTATAGTAAATTATTCAAAAAATAATTTTTTACTGTCGCAAGTTTTAATTACGCCAGGGATTGCCTTTTCTTTAGTTGATTATTCAAAAAATAATTTTTACCGTCGCAAATTTTAATTGCGCCAGGGATTGCCTTTTCTAAAGTAAATTTTTCAAAAAATTATTTTCTACTGTGGCAAATTTTAATTGCGCCAGGGATTACGTTTTCTACAGTAAATTTTTCAACAAATAATTTTTTACTGTTGCAAATTTTAAATACGCCAGGGATTGCCTTTTCTATAGTAAATTATTCAAAAAATAATTTTTTATTGTCGCAAATTTTAATTGTTCCAGGGATTGCCTTTTCTACACTAAATTTTTCAAAAAATAATTTTCTACTTTCGCAAATTTTAATTGCGCCAGGGATTGCCTTTTCTATAGTAAATTTTTCAAAAATTAATTTTTTACAGTCGCAAATTTTAAATCCGCCAGGGATTGCCTTTCCTAAAGTGAATTTTTCAAAAAATAATTTTTTACTGTCGCAATTTTAAATCCGCCAGGAATTACCTTTTCTACACTTAATTTTTCAAAAAATAATTTTCTACTGTCGCAAATTTTAATTGCACCAGGGATTGCCTTTTCTATAGTAAATTTTTCAAAAATTAATTTTTTACTGTCGCAAATTTTAAATACGCCAGGGATTGCCTTTTCTATAGTAAATTTTGCAAAAAATAATTTTTTACTGTCGCAAATTTTAATTACGCCAGGGATTGCCTTTTCTACAATAAATTTTTCAAAAAAAAATTTTTTACTGTCGCAAATTTTAATTACGCCAGGGATTGCCTTTTCTACAGTAAATTTTTCAAAAAATAATTTTTTATTGTCGCAAATTTTAATTACGCCAAGGATTGCCTTTTCTATAGTAAATTATGCAGAAAATAATTTTTTACTGTCGCAAATTTTAATTGCGCCAGGGCTTGCCTTTTCTACAGTAAATTTTACAAAAAATAATTTTATACTGTCGCAAATTTTAATTGCGCCAGGGATTACCTTTTCTACAGTAAATTTTTCAAAAAATAATTTTTTACTGTTGCAAATTTTAATTACGCCAAGGATTGCCTTTTCTATAGTAAATTATGCAAAAAATAATTTTTTACTGTCGCAAATTTTAATTGCGCCAGGGATTGCCTTTTCTACAGTAAATTTTACAAAAAATAATTTTATACTGTCGCAAATTTTAATTGCGCCAGGGATTGCCTTTTCAACAGTAAATGTTTCAAAAAATAATTTTTTACTGTCGCAAATTTTAATTGCGCCAGGGTTTGCCTTTTGTATAGTAAATTATTCAAAAAATAATTTTCTACTGTCGCAAATTTTAATTGCGCCAGGGATTGCCTTTTCTATAGAAAATTTTTCAAAAACTAATTTTTTACTGTTGCAAGTTTTAATTACGCCAGGGATTGCCTTTTCTAAAGTAAATTTTTCAAAAATTAATTTTTTACTGTCGCAAATTTTAATTGCGCCAGGGATTGCCTTTTCTATAGTAAATTTTTCACAAAATAATTTTCTATTGTCGCAAATTTTTACTGCGCCAGGGAATGCCTTTTCTATAGTAAATTTTTCACAAATTAATTTTTTATTGTCGCAACTTTTAAATACGCCAGGGATTGCCTTTTCTATAGTAAATTTTTCAAAAAATAATTTTTTACTGTCGCAAATTTTAAATCCGCCAGGTATTGCCTTTTCTACACTAAATTTTTCAAAAAATAATTTTCTACTTTCGCAAATTTTAATTGCGCCAGGGATTACCTTTTCTATAGTAAATTTTTCAAAAATTAATTTTTTACTGTCGCAAATTTTAATTACGCCAAGGATTGCCTTTTCTACAGTAAATTTTTCAAAAAATAATTTTTTATTGTCGCAAATTTTAATTACGCCAGGGATTGCCTTTTCTATAGTAAATTATTCAAAAAATAATTTTTTACTGTCGCAGATTTTAATTGTGCCAGGGATTGCCATTTCTACAGTAAATTTTACAAAAAAAAAATTTTATACTGTCGCAAATTTTAATTGCGCCAGGGATTGTCTTTTCTACAGTAAATTTTTCAAAAAATAATTTTTTACGGTCGCAAATTTTAATTACGCCAGGGATTGCCTTTTCTATAGTAAATTATTCAAAAAATAATTTTTTACTGTCGCAAATTTTAATTGCGCCAGGGATTGCCTTTTCTACAATAAATTTTTCAAAAATTAATTTTTTACTGTCGCAAATTTTAATTGCGACAGGGATTGCCTTTTATACAGTAAATTTTTCAAAAAATAATTTTTTACTGTCGCAACGTTTAATTGCGCCAGGGATTGCCTTTTCTACAGTAAATTTTTCAAAAAATAATTTTTTACTGTCGCAAATTTTAATTGGCCAGGGATTGCCTTTTCTATAGTAAATTTTTCAAAAATTAATTTTTTACTGTCGCAAATTTTAAATCCGCCAGGGATTGCCTATTCTATAGTAAATTATTCATAAAATAATTTTTTACTGTCGCTAATTTTAATTGCGCCAGGGATTGCCTTTTCTACAGTAAATTTTTCAAAAAATAATTTTTTACTGTCGCAAATTTTAATTGCCCCAGGGATTGCCTTTTCTATAGTAAATTATTCAAAAAATAATTTTTTACTGTCGCAAATTTTAATTGCGCCAGGTAATGCCTTTTCTATAGTAAATTATTCAAAAAATAATTTTTTACTGTCGCAAATTTTAATTGCCCCAGGGATTGCCTTTTCTATAGTAAATTATTCAAAAAATAATTTTTTACTGTCGCAAATTTTAATTGCGCCAGGTAATGCCTTTCCTATAGTAAATTATTCAAAAAATAATTTTTTACTGTCGCAAATTTTAATTGCGCCAGGGATTGCCTTTTCTACAATAAATTTTTCAAAAATTAATTTTTTACTGTCGCAAATTTTAATTGCGACAGGGATTGCCTTTTCTACAGTATATTTTTCAAAAAATAATTTTTTACTGTCGCAAATTTTAATTACGCCAGGGATTGCCTTTTCTATAGTAAATTTTTCACAAATTAATTTTTTACTGTCGCAAATTTTGAATACGCCAGGTATTGCCTTTTCTATAGTAAATTTTTCAAAAATTAATTTTTGACTGTCGCAAATTTTAAATCCGCCAGGGATTGCCTTTTCTATAGTAAATTATTCATAAACTAATTTTTTACTGTCGCAAATTTTAATTACGCCAGGGATTGCCTTTTCTATAGTAAATTTTTCAAAAATTAATTTTTTACTGTCGCAAATTTTAAATCCGCCAGGGTTTGCCTATTCTATAGTAAATTTTTCACAAATTAATTTTTTACTGTCGCAAATTTTAAATACGCCAGGGATTGCCTTTTCTATAGTAAATTTTGCAAAAAATAATTTTTTACTGTCGCTAATTTTAAATACGCCAGGGTTTGCCTTTTCTATAGTAAATTTTTCACAAATTAATTTTTTACTGTCTCAAATTTTAAATACGCCAGGGATTGCCTTTTCTATAGTAAATTTTGCAAAAAAATAATTTTTTACTGTCGCAAATTTTAATTGCGCCAGGGAATGCCTTTTCTATAGTAAATTTTTCACAAATTAATTTTTTAATGTCGCAAATTTTAAATACGCCAGGGATTGCCTTTTCTACAGTAAATTTTTCAAGAAATAATTTTTTACTGTCGCAAATTTTAATTACGCCAGGGATTGCCTTTTCCATAGTAAATTTTTCAAAATTTAATTTTACACTGTCGCAAATTTTAAATACGCCAGGGATTGCCTTTTCTACAGTAAATTTTTCAAAAAATAATTTTTTACTGTCGCAAATTTTAAATACGCCAGAGATTGCCTTTTCTATAGCAAATTTTGCAAAAAATAATTTTTTACTGTCAAAAATTTTAATTACGCCAGGGATTGCCTTTTCTACAATAAATTTTTCAAAAAAAATTTTTTTACTGTCACAAATTTTAATTACGCCAGGGATTGCCTCTTCTACAGTAAATTTTTCAAAAAATAATTTTTTATTGTCGCAAATTTTAATTACGCCAGGGATTGCCTTTTCTATAGTAAATTATTCAAAAAATATTTTTTTACTGTCGCAAATTTTAATTGCGCCAGGGATTGCCTTTTCTACAGTAAATTTTACAAAAAATAATTTTATACTGTCGCAAATTTTAATTGCGCCAGGGATTGCCTTTTCTACAGTTAATTTTTCAAAAAATAATTTTTTACTGTCGCAAATTTTAATTACGCATGGGATTGCCTTTTCTATAGTAAATTATTCAAAAAATAATTTTTTGCTGTCGCAAATTTTAATTGTGCCAGGGATTGCCTTTTCAATAGTATATTATTCAAAAAATAATTTTTTACTGTCGCAAATTTTAATTGCACCAGGGATTGCCTTTCCTATAGTAAATTATTCAAGATATAATTTTTTACTGTCGCAAATTTTAATTGCGCCAGGGATTGCCTTTTCTACAGTAAATTTTTCAAAAATTAATTTTTTACTGTCGCAAATTTTAATTGCGCCAGGGATTGCCTTTTCTACAGTAAATTTTACAAAAAATACTTTTATACTGTCGCAAATTTTAATAACGCCAAGGATTGCCTTTTCTATAGTAAATTTTTCAAAAATTAATTTTTTACTGTCGCAAATTTTAAATCCGCCAGGGTTTGCCTATTCTATAGTAAATTTTTCACAAATTAATTTTTTACTGTCGCAAATTTTAAACACGCCAGGGATTGCCTTTCTATAGTAAATTTTGCAAAAAATAATTTTTTAATGTCGCAAATTTTAAATCCGCCAGGTTTTGCCTTTTCTATAGTAAATTTTTCACAAATTAATTTTTTACTGTCGCAAATTTTAAACACGCCAGGGATTGCCTTTTCTATAGTAAGTTTTGCAAAAAATAATTTTTTACTGTCGCAAATTTTAAATCCGCCAGGGTTTGCCTTTCCTATAGTAAATTTTTCACAAATTAATTTTTTACTGTCGCAAATTTTAAATACGCCAGGGATTGCCTTTTCTATAGTAAATTTTGCAAAAAAATAATTTTTTACTGTCGCAATTTTAATTGCGCCAGGGAATGCCTTTTCTATAGTAAATTTTTCACAAATTAATTTTTTACTGTCGCAAATTTTAAATACGCCAGGGATTGCCTTTTCTACAGTAAATTTTTCAAAAAATAATTTTTTACTGTCGCAAATTTTAATTACGCCAGGGATTGCCTTTTCTATAGTAAATTTTTCAAAATTTAATTTTATACTGTCGCAAATTTTAATTGCGCCAGGGATTGCCTTTTCTATAGTAAATTTTTCAAAAAATTAATTTTTTACTGTCGCAAATTTTAAATACGCCAGGGATTGCCTTAACTATAGTAAATTATTCAAAAAATAATTTTTTACTGTCGCAAGTTTTAATTACGCCAGGGATTGCCTTTTCTTTAGTTGATTATTCAAAAAATAATTTTTACCGTCGCAAATTTTAATTGCGCCAGGGTTTGCCTTTTCTAAAGTAAATTTTTCAAAAAATTACTTTCTACTGTGGCAAATTTTAATTGCCCCAGGGATTACGTTTTCTACAGTAAATTTTTCAACAAATAATTTTTTGCTGTCGCAAATTTTAATTGCGCCAGGGATTGTCTTTTCTATAGTAAATTTTTCAAAACTTAGTTTTATACTCTCGCAAATTTTAATTGCGCCAGGGATTGCCTTTTCTACAGTAAATTTTGCAAAAAAATAATTCTTTACTCTCGCAAATTTTAATTGGGCCAGGGATTGCCATTTCTACAGTAAATTTTTCAAAAAATAATTTTTTACTGTCGCAAATTTTAATTACGCCAAGGATTGCCTTTTCTATAGTAAATTTTTCAAAAATTAATTTTTTACAGTCGCAAATTTTAAATCCGCCAGGGATTGCCTTTCCTATAGTGAATTTTTCAAAAAATAATTTTTTACTGTCGCAAATTTTAAATCCGCCAGGAATTACCTTTTCTACACTTAATTTTTCAAAAAATAATTTTCTACTGTCGCAAATTTTAATTGCACCAGGGATTGCCTTTTCTATAGTAAATTTTTCAAAAATTAATTTTTTACTGTCGCAAATTTTAAATACGCCAGGGATTGCCTTTTCTATAGTAAATTTTGCAAAAAATAATTTTTTACTGTCGCAAATTTTAATTACGCCAGGGATTGCCTTTTCTACAATAAATTTTTCAAAAAAAAATTTTTTACTGTCGCAAATTTTAATTACGCCAGGGATTGCCTTTTCTATAGTAAATTTTTCAAAAAATAATTTTTTATTGTCGCAAATTTTAATTACGCCAAGGATTGCCTTTTCTATAGTAAATTATGCAAAAAATAATTTTATACTGTCGCAAATTTTAATTGCGCCAGGGATTACCTTTTCTACAGTAAATTTTTCAAAAAATAATTTTTTACTGTTGCAAATTTTAATTACGCCAGGAATTGCCTTTTCTATAGTAAATTATTCAAAAAATAATTTTTTATTGTCGCAAATTTTAATTGTTCCAGGGATTGCCTTTTCTACACTAAATTTTTCAAAAAATAATTTTCTACTTTCGCAAATTTTAATTGCGCCAGGGATTGCCTTTTCTATAGTAAATTTTTCAAAAATTAATTTTTTACAGTCGCAAATTTTAAATCCGCCAGGGATTGCCTTTCCTATAGTGAATTTTTCAAAAAATAATTTTTTACTCTCGCAAATTTTAAATCCGCCAGGAATTACCTTTTCTACACTTAATTTTTCAAAAAATAATTTTCTACTGTCGCAAATTTTAATTGCACCAGGGATTGCCTTTTCTATAGTAAATTTTTCAAAAATTAATTTTTTACTGTCGCAAATTTTAAATACGCCAGGGATTGCCTTTTCTATAGTAAATTTTGCAAAAAATAATTTTTTACTGTCGCAAATTTTAATTACGCCAGGGATTGCCTTTTCTATAGTAAATTTTTCAAAAAATAATTTTTGACTGTCGCAAATTTTAAATCCGCCAGGGATTGCCTTTTCTATAGTAAATTTTGCAAAAAAATAATTTTTTACTGTCGCAAATTTTAATTGCGCCAGGGAATGCCTTTTCTATAGTAAATTTTTCACAAATTAATTTTTTACTGTCGCAAATTTTAAACACGCCAGGGATTGCCTTTCTATAGTAAATTTTGCAAAAAATAATTTTTTAATGTCGCAAATTTTAAATCCGCCAGGGTTTGCCTTTTCTATAGTAAATTTTTCACAAATTAATTTTTTACTGTCGCAAATTTTAAACACGCCAGGGATTGCCTTTTCTATAGTAAGTTTTGCAAAAAATAATTTTTTACTGTCGCAAATTTTAAATCCGCCAGGGTTTGCCTTTCCTATAGTAAATTTTTCACAAATTAATTTTTTACTGTCGCAAATTTTAAATACGCCAGGGATTGCCTTTTCTATAGTAAATTTTGCAAAAAAATAATTTTTTACTGTCGCAAATTTTAATTGCGCCAGGGAATGCCTTTTCTATAGTAAATTTTTCACAAATTAATTTTTTACTGTCGCAAATTTTAAATACGCCAGGGATTGCCTTTTCTACAGTAAATTTTTCAAAAAATAATTTTTTACTGTCGCAAATTTTAATTACGCCAGGGATTGCCTTTTCTATAGTAAATTTTTCAAAATTTAATTTTATACTGTCGCAAATTTTAATTGCGCCAGGGATTGCCTTTTCTATAGTAAATTTTTCAAAAAATTAATTTTTTACTGTCGCAAATTTTAAATACGCCAGGGATTGCCTTAACTATAGTAAATTATTCAAAAAATAATTTTTTACTGTCGCAAGTTTTAATTACGCCAGGGATTGCCTTTTCTTTAGTTGATTATTCAAAAAATAATTTTTACCGTCGCAAATTTTAATTGCGCCAGGGTTTGCCTTTTCTAAAGTAAATTTTTCAAAAAATTATTTTCTACTGTGGCAAATTTTAATTGCGCCAGGGATTACGTTTTCTACAGTAAATTTTTCAACAAATAATTTTTTGCTGTCGCAAGTTTTAATTGCGCCAGGGATTGTCTTTTCTATAGTAAATTTTTCAAAACTTAGTTTTATACTCTCGCAAATTTTAATTGCGCCAGGGATTGCCTTTTCTACAGTAAATTTTGCAAAAAAATAATTCTTTACTCTCGCAAATTTTAATTGGGCCAGGGATTGCCATTTCTACAGTAAATTTTTCAAAAAATAATTTTTTACTGTCGCAAATTTTAATTACGCCAAGGATTGCCTTTTCTATAGTAAATTTTTCAAAAATTAATTTTTTACAGTCGCAAATTTTAAATCCGCCAGGGATTGCCTTTCCTATAGTGAATTTTTCAAAAAATAATTTTTTACTGTCGCAAATTTTAAATCCGCCAGGAATTACCTTTTCTACACTTAATTTTTCAAAAAATAATTTTCTACTGTCGCAAATTTTAATTGCACCAGGGATTGCCTTTTCTATAGTAAATTTTTCAAAAATTAATTTTTTACTGTCGCAAATTTTAAATACGCCAGGGATTGCCTTTTCTATAGTAAATTTTGCAAAAAATAATTTTTTACTGTCGCAAATTTTAATTACGCCAGGGATTGCCTTTTCTACAATAAATTTTTCAAAAAAAAATTTTTTACTGTCGCAAATTTTAATTACGCCAGGGATTGCCTTTTCTATAGTAAATTTTTCAAAAAATAATTTTTTATTGTCGCAAATTTTAATTACGCCAAGGATTGCCTTTTCTATAGTAAATTATGCAAAAAATAATTTTATACTGTCGCAAATTTTAATTGCGCCAGGGATTACCTTTTCTACAGTAAATTTTTCAAAAAATAATTTTTTACTGTTGCAAATTTTAATTACGCCAGGAATTGCCTTTTCTATAGTAAATTATTCAAAAAATAATTTTTTATTGTCGCAAATTTTAATTGTTCCAGGGATTGCCTTTTCTACACTAAATTTTTCAAAAAATAATTTTCTACTTTCGCAAATTTTAATTGCGCCAGGGATTGCCTTTTCTATAGTAAATTTTTCAAAAATTAATTTTTTACAGTCGCAAATTTTAAATCCGCCAGGGATTGCCTTTCCTATAGTGAATTTTTCAAAAAATAATTTTTTACTCTCGCAAATTTTAAATCCGCCAGGAATTACCTTTTCTACACTTAATTTTTCAAAAAATAATTTTCTACTGTCGCAAATTTTAATTGCACCAGGGATTGCCTTTTCTATAGTAAATTTTTCAAAAATTAATTTTTTACTGTCGCAAATTTTAAATACGCCAGGGATTGCCTTTTCTATAGTAAATTTTGCAAAAAATAATTTTTTACTGTCGCAAATTTTAATTACGCCAGGGATTGCCTTTTCTATAGTAAATTTTTCAAAAAATAATTTTTGACTGTCGCAAATTTTAAATCCGCCAGGGATTGCCTTTTCTATAGTAAATTTTGCAAAAAATAATTTTTTACTGTCGCTAATTTTAAATACGCCAGGGTTTGCCTTTTCTATAGTAAATTTTTCACAAATTAATTTTTTACTGTCTCAAATTTTAAATACGCCAGGGATTGCCTTTTCTATAGTAAATTTTGCAAAAAAATAATTTTTTACTGTCGCAAATTTTAATTGCGCCAGGGAATGCCTTTTCTATAGTAAATTTTTCACAAATTAATTTTTTAATGTCGCAAATTTTAAATACGCCAGGGATTGCCTTTTCTACAGTAAATTTTTCAAGAAATAATTTTTTACTGTCGCAAATTTTAATTACGCCAGGGATTGCCTTTTCCATAGTAAATTTTTCAAAATTTAATTTTACACTGTCGCAAATTTTAAATACGCCAGGGATTGCCTTTTCAACAGTAAATTTTTCAAAAAATAATTTTTTACTGTCGCAAATTTTAAATACGCCAGAGATTGCCTTTTCTATAGCAAATTTTGCAAAAAATAATTTTTTACTGTCAAAAATTTTAATTACGCCAGGGATTGCCTTTTCTACAATAAATTTTTCAAAAAAAATTTTTTTACTGTCACAAATTTTAATTACGCCAGGGATTGCCTCTTCTACAGTAAATTTTTCAAAAAATAATTTTTTATTGTCGCAAATTTTAATTACGCCAGGGATTGCCTTTTCTATAGTAAATTATTCAAAAAATATTTTTTTACTGTCGCAAATTTTAATTGCGCCACGGATTGCCTTTTCTACAGTAAATTTTACAAAAAATAATTTTATACTGTCGCAAATTTTAATTGCGCCAGGGATTGCCTTTTCTACAGTTAATTTTTCAAAAAATAATTTTTTACTGTCGCAAATTTTAATTACGCATGGGATTGCCTTTTCTATAGTAAATTATTCAAAAAATAATTTTTTGCTGTCGCAAATTTTAATTGTGCCAGGGATTGCCTTTTCAATAGTATATTATTCAAAAAATAATTTTTTACTGTCGCAAATTTTAAATCCGCCAGGGTTTGCCTATTCTATAGTAAATTTTTCACAAATTAATTTTTTACTGTCGCAAATTTTAAACACGCCAGGGATTGCCTTTCTATAGTAAATTTTGCAAAAAATAATTTTTTAATGTCGCAAATTTTAAATCCGCCAGGGTTTGCCTTTTCTATAGTAAATTTTTCACAAATTAATTTTTTACTGTCGCAAATTTTAAACACGCCAGGGATTGCCTTTTCTATAGTAAATTTTGCAAAAAATAATTTTTTACTGTCGCAAATTTTAAATCCGCCAGGGTTTGCCTTTCCTATAGTAAATTTTTCACAAATTAATTTTTTACTGTCGCAAATTTTAAATACGCCAGGGATTGCCTTTTCTATAGTAAATTTTTCAAAACTTAGTTTTATACTCTCGCAAATTTTAATTGCGCCAGGGATTGCCTTTTCTACAGTAAATTTTGCAAAAAAATAATTCTTTACTCTCGCAAATTTTAATTGGGCCAGGGATTGCCATTTCTACAGTAAATTTTTCAAAAAATAATTTTTTACTGTCGCAAATTTTAATTACGCCAAGGATTGCCTTTTCTATAGTAAATTTTTCAAAAATTAATTTTTTACAGTCGCAAATTTTAAATCCGCCAGGGATTGCCTTTCCTATAGTGAATTTTTCAAAAATTAATTTTTTACAGTCGCAAATTTTAAATCCGCCAGGGATTGCCTTTCCTATAGTGAATTTTTCAAAAAATAATTTTTTACTGTCGCAAATTTTAAATCCGCCAGGAATTACCTTTTCTACACTTAATTTTTCAAAAAATAATTTTCTACTGTCGCAAATTTTAATTGCACCAGGGATTGCCTTTTCTATAGTAAATTTTTCAAAAATTAATTTTTTACTGTCGCAAATTTTAAATACGCCAGGGATTGCCTTTTCTATAGTAAATTTTGCAAAAAATAATTTTTTACTGTCGCAAATTTTAATTACGCCAGGGATTGCCTTTTCTACAATAAATTTTTCAAAAAAAAATTTTTTACTGTCGCAAATTTTAATTACGCCAGGGATTGCCTTTTCTATAGTAAATTTTTCAAAAAATAATTTTTTATTGTCGCAAATTTTAATTACGCCAAGGATTGCCTTTTCTATAGTAAATTATGCAAAAAATAATTTTATACTGTCGCAAATTTTAATTGCGCCAGGGATTACCTTTTCTACAGTAAATTTTTCAAAAAATAATTTTTTACTGTTGCAAATTTTAATTACGCCAGGGATTGCCTTTTCTATAGTAAATTATTCAAAAAATAATTTTTTATTGTCGCAAATTTTAATTGTTCCAGGGATTGCCTTTTCTACACTAAATTTTTCAAAAAATAATTTTCTACTTTCGCAAATTTTAATTGCGCCAGGGATTGCCTTTTCTATAGTAAATTTTTCAAAAATTAATTTTTTACAGTCGCAAATTTTAAATCCGCCAGGGATTGCCTTTCCTATAGTGAATTTTTCAAAAAATAATTTTTTACTCTCGCAAATTTTAAATCCGCCAGGAATTACCTTTTCTACACTTAATTTTTCAAAAAATAATTTTCTACTGTCGCAAATTTTAATTGCACCAGGGATTGCCTTTTCTATAGTAAATTTTTCAAAAATTAATTTTTTACTGTCGCAAATTTTAAATACGCCAGGGATTGCCTTTTCTATAGTAAATTTTGCAAAAAATAATTTTTTACTGTCGCAAATTTTAATTACGCCAGGGATTGCCTTTTCTACAATAAATTTTTCAAAAAAAAATTTTTTACTGTCGCAAATTTTAATTACGCCAGGGATTGCCTTTTCTATAGTAAATTTTTCAAAAAATAATTTTTTATTGTCGCAAATTTTAATTACGCCAAGGATTGCCTTTTCTATAGTAAATTATGCAAAAAATAATTTTTTACTGTTGCAAATTTTAATTGCGCCAGGGATTGCCTTTTCTACAGTAAATTTTACAAAAAATAATTTTATACTGTCGCAAATTTTAATTGCGCCAGGGATTACCTTTTCTACAGTAAATTTTTCAAAAAATAATTTTTTACTGTTGCAAATTTTAATTACGCCAAGGATTGCCTTTTCTATAGTAAATTATGCAAAAAATAATTTTTTACTGTCGCAAATTTTAATTGCGCCAGGCATTGCCTTTTCTACAGTAAATTTTACAAAAAATAATTTTATACTGTCGCAAATTTTAATTGCGCCAGGGATTACCTTTTCTACAGTAAATTTTTCAAAAAATAATTTTTTACTGTTGCAAATTTTAATTACGCCAGGGATTGCCTTTTCTATAGTAAATTATTCAAAAAATAATTTTTTATTGTCGCAAATTTTAATTGTTCCAGGGATTGCCTTTTCTACACTAAATTTTTCAAAAAATAATTTTCTACTTTCGCAAATTTTAATTGCGCCAGGGATTGCCTTTTCTATAGTAAATTTTTCAAAAATTAATTTTTTACTGTCGCAAATTTTAAATACGCCAGGGATTGCTTTTTCTATAGTAAATTTTGCAAAAAATAATTTTTTACTGTCGTAAATTTTAATTACGCCAGGGATTGCCTTTTCTACAATAAATTTTTAAAAAAAAATGTTTTACTGTCGCAAATTTTAATTACGCCAAGGATTGGCTTTTCTACAGTAAATTTTTCAAAAAATAATTTTTTATTGTCGCAAATTTTAATTACGCCAGGGATTGCCTTTTCTATAGTAAATTATTCAAAAAATAACTTTTTACTGTCGCAGATTTTAATTGTGCCAGGGATTGCCTTTTCTACAGTAAATTTTACAAAAAAAAAAATTTTATACTGTCGCAAATTTTAATTGCGCCAGGGATTGCCTTTTCTACAATAAATTTTTCAAAAATTAATTTTTTACTGTCGCAAATTTTAATTGCGACAGGGATTGCCTTTTCTACAGTATATTTTTCAAAAAATAATTTTTTACTGTCGCAAATTTTAATTACGCCAGGGATTGCCTTTTCTATAGTAAATTTTTCACAAATTAATTTTTTACTGTCGCAAATTTTGAATACGCCAGGTATTGCCTTTTCTATAGTAAATTTTTCAAAAATTAATTTTTGACTAGGGATTGCCTCTGCTACAGTAAATTTTTCAAAAAAAAATTTTTTATTGTCGCAAATTTTAATTACGCCAGGGATTGCCTTTTCTATAGTAAATTATTCAAAAAATATTTTTTTACTGTCGCAAATTTTAATTGCGTCAGGGATTGCCTTTTCTACAGTAAATTTTACAAAAAATAATTTTATACTGTCGCAAATTTTAATTGCGCCAGGGATTGCCTTTTCTACAGTTAATTTTTCAAAAAATAATTTTTTACTGTCGCAAATTTTAATTACGCATGGGATTGCCTTTTCTATAGTAAATTATTCAAAAAATAATTTTTTACTGTCGCAAATTTTAATTGTGCCAGGGATTGCCTTTTCTACAGTAAATTTTACAAAAAATAATTTCATACTGTCGCAAATTTTAATTACGCCAGGGATTGCCTTTTCTATTCTAAATTATTCAAAAAATAATTTTTTACTGTCGCAAATTTTAATTGCGCCAGGGATTGCCTTTTCTATAGTAAATTTTTCAAAAAATAATTTTTACTGTCGCAAATTTTAATTGCGCCAGGGATTGCCTTTTCTACAGTAAATTTTTCAAAAAATAATTTTTTACTGTCGCAAATTTTAATTGCGCCAGGGATTGCCTTTTCTATAGTAAATTTTTCAAAAATTAATTTTTTACTGTCGCAAATTTTAAATCCGCCAGGGATTGCCTTTTCTATAGTAAATTATTCAAAAAATAATTTTTTACTGTCGCAAATTTTTATTGCGCCAGGGATTGCCTTTTCTACAGTAAATTTTTCAAAAAATAATTTTCTACTGTCGCAAATTTTAATTGCGCCAGGGATTGCCTTTTGAATAGTAAATTATTCAAAAAATAATTTTTTACTGTCGCAAATTTTAATTGCACCAGGGATTGCCTTTCCTATAGTAAATTATTCAAAAAATAATTTTTTACTGTCGCAAATTTTAATTGCGCCAAGGATTGCCTTTTCTACAGTAAATTTTTCAAAAATTAATTTTTTACTGTCGCAAATTTTAATTGCGCCAGGGATTGCCTTTTCTACAGTAAATTTTACAAAAAATACTTTTATACTGTCGCAAATTTTAATAACGCCAGGGATTGCCTTTTCTATAGTAAATTTTTCAAAAATTAATTTTTTACTGTCGCAAATTTTAAATCCGCCAGGGTTTGCCTATTCTATAGTAAATTTTTCACAAATTAATTTTTTACTGTCGCAAATTTTAAACACGCCAGGGATTGCCTTTCTATAGTAAATTTTGCAAAAAATAATTTTTTAATGTCGCAAATTTTAAATCCGCCAGGGTTTGCCTTTTCTATAGTAAATTTTTCACAAATTAATTTTTTACTGTCGCAAATTTTAAACACGCCAGGGATTGCCTTTTCTATAGTAAATTTTGCAAAAAATAATTTTTTACTGTCGCAAATTTTAAATCCGCCAGGGTTTGCCTTTTCTATAGAAAATTTTTCACAAATTAATTTTTTACTGTCGCAAATTTTAAATACGCCAGGGATTGCCTTTTCTATAGTAAATTTTGCAAAAAAATAATTTTTTACTGTCGCAAATATTAATTGCGCCAGGGAATGCCTTTTCTATAGTAAATTTTTCACAAATTAATTTTTTACTGTCGCAAATTTTAAATACGCCAGGGATTGAATTTTCTACAGTAAATTTTTCAAAAAATAATTTTTTACTGTCGCAAATTTTAATTACGCCAGGGATTGCCTTTTCTATAGTAAATTTTTCAAAATTTAATTTTATACTGTCTCAAATTTTAATTGCGCCAGGGATTGCCTTTTCTATAGTAAATTTTTCAAAAAATTAATTTTTTACTGTCGCAAATTTTAAATACGACAGGGATTGCCTTACCTATAGTAAATTATTCAAAAAATAATTTTTTACTGTCGCAAGTTTTAATTACGCCAGGGTTTGCCTTTTCTTTAGTTAATTATTCAAAAAATAATTTTTTACCGTCGCAAATTTTAATTGCGCCAGGGATTGCCTTTTCTAAAGTAAATTTTTCAAAAAATTATTTTCTACTGTGGCAAATTTTAATTGCGCTAGGGATTGCCTTTTCTACAGTAAATTTTTCAAAAAATTATTTTTTGCTGTCGCAAATTTTAATTGCGCCAGGGATTGCCTTTTCTATAGTAAATTTTTCAAAATTTAGTTTTATACTCTCGCAAATTTTAATTGCGCCAGGGATTGCCTTTTCTATAGTAAATTTTGCAAAAAAATAATTCTTTACTCTCGCAAATTTTAATTGGGCCAGGGATTGCCTTTTCTACAGTAAATTTTACAAAAAATAATTTCATACTGTCGCAAATTTTAATTACGCCAGGGATTGCCTTTTCTATACTAAATTATTCAAAAAATAATTTTTACTGTCGCAAATTTTAATTGCGCCAGGGATTGCCTTTTCTATAGTAAATTTTTCAAAAAATAATTTTTACTGTCGCAAATTTTAATTGCGCCAGGGATTGCCTTTTCTACAGTAAATTTTTCAAAAAATAATTTTTTACTGTCGCAAATTTTAATTGCGCCAGGGATTGCCTTTTCTATAGTAAATTTTTCAAAAATTAATTTTTTACTGTCGCAAATTTTAAATCCGCCAGGGATTGCCTTTTCTATAGTAAATTATTCAAAAAATATTTTTTTACTGTCGCAAATTTTTATTGCGCCAGGGATTGCCTTTTCTACAGTAAATTTTTCAAAAAATAATTTTCTACTGTCGCAAATTTTAATTGCGCCAGGGATTGCCTTTTCAATAGTAAATTATTCAAAAAATAATTTTTTACTGTCGCAAATTTTAATTGCACCAGGGATTGCCTTTCCTATAGTAAATTATTCAAAAAATAATTTTTTACTGTCGCAAATTTTAATTGCGCCAGGGATTGCCTTTTCTACAGTAAATTTTTCAAAAATTAATTTTTTACTGTCGCAAATTTTAATTGCGCCAGGGATTGCCTTTTCTACAGTAAATTTTACAAAAAATACTTTTATACTGTCGCAAATTTTAATAACGCCAGGGATTGCCTTTTCTATAGTAAATTTTTCAAAAATTAATTTTTTACTGTCGCAAATTTTAAATCCGCCAGGGTTTGCCTATTCTATAGTAAATTTTTCACAAATTAATTTTTTACTGTCGCAAATTTTAAACACGCCAGGTATTGCCTTTCTATAGTAAATTTTGCAAAAAAATAATTTTTTAATGTCGCAAATTTTAAATCCGCCAGGGTTTGCCTTTTCTATAGTAAATTTTTCACAAATTAATTTTTTACTGTCGCAAATTTTAAACACGCCAGGGATTGCCTTTTCTATAGTAAATTTTGCAAAAAATAATTTTTTACTGTCGCAAATTTTAAATCCGCCAGGGTTTGCCTTTCCTATAGTAAATTTTTCACAAATTAATTTTTACGCCAGGGATTGCCTTTTCTATAGTAAATTTTGCAAAAAAATAATTTTTTACTGTCGCAAATTTTAATTGCGCCAGGGAATGCCTTTTCTATAGTAAATTTTTCACAAATTAATTTTTTACTGTCGCAAATTTTAAATACGCCAGGGATTGAATTTTCTACAGTAAATTTTTCAAAAAATAATTTTTTACTGTCGCAAATTTTAATTACGCCAGGGATTGCCTTTTCTATAGTAAATTTTTCAAAATTTAATTTTATACTGTCGCAAATTTTAATTGCGCCAGGGATTGCCTTTTCTATAGTAAATTTTTCAAAAAATTAATTTTTTACTGCCGCAAATTTTAAATACGCCAGGGATTGCCTTACCTATAGTAAATTATTCAAAAAATAATTTTTTACTGTCGCAAGTTTTAATTACGCCAGGGATTGCCTTTTCTTTAGTTAATTATTCAAAAAATAATTTTTTACCGTCGCAAATTTTAATTGCGCCAGGGATTGCCTTTTTTAAGTAAATTTTTCATAAAATTATTTTCTACTGTGGCAAATTTTAATTGCGCCAGGGATTGCCTTTTCTACAGTAAATTTTTCAAAAAATAATTTTTTGCTGTCGCAAATTTTAATTGCGCCAGGGATTGCCTTTTCTATAGTAAATTTTTCAAAATTTAGTTTTATACTCTCGCAAATTTTAATTGCGCCAGGGATTGCCTTTTCTATAGTAAATTTTGCAAAAAAATAATTCTTTACTCTCGCAAATTTTAATTGGGCCAGGGATTGCCTTTTCTACAGTAAATTTTTCAAAAAATAATTTTTTACTGACGCAAATTTTAACTACGCCAGGGATTGCCTTTTCTATAGTAAATTTTTCAAAAATTAATTTTTTACAGTCGCAAATTTTAAATCCGCCAGGGATTGCCTTTTCTATAGTAAATTTTTCAAAAAATAATTTTTTACTGTCGCAAATTTTAAATCCGCCAGGAATTACCTTTTCTACACTTAATTTTTCAAAAAATAATTTTCTACTGTCGCAAATTTTAATTGCACCAGGGATTGCCTTTTCTATAGTAAATTTTTCAAAAATTAATTTTTTACTGTCGCAAATTTTAAATACGCCAGGGATTGCCTTTTCTATAGCAAATTTTGCAAAAAATAATTTTTTACTGTCGCAAATTTTAATTACGCCAGGGATTGCCTTTTCTACAATAAATTTTTCAAAAAAAAATTTTTTACTGTCGCAAATTTTAATTACGCCAGGGATTGCCTTTTCTACAGTAAATTTTTCAAAAAATAATTTTTTATTGTCGCAAATTTTAATTACGCCAAGAATTGCCTTTTCTTTAGTAAATTATGCAAGAAATAATTTTTTACTGTCGCAAATTTTAATTGCGCCAGGGATTGCCTTTTCTACAGTAAATTTTACAAAAAATAATTTTATACTGTCGCAAATTTTAATTGCGCCAGGGATTACCTTTTCTACAGTAAATTTTTCAAAAAATAATTTTTTACTGTTGCAAATTTTAATTACGCCAGGGATTGCCTTTTCTATAGTAAATTATTCAAAAAATAATTTTTTACTGTCGAAAATTTTAATTGCGTCAGGGATTGCCTTTTCTACAGTAAATTTTTCAAAAAATAATTTTTTACTATCACAAATTTTAATTGCGACAGGGATTGCTTTTTCTACAGTAAATTTTTCAAAAAATTATTTTTTACTGTCGCAAATTTTAATTGCGCCAGCGATTGCCTTTTCTATAGTAAATTTTTCAAAAATTAATTTTTTACTGTCGCCAATTTTAAATCCGCCAGGGATTGCCTTTTCTATAGTAAATTATTCAAAAAATAATGTTTCACTGTCGCAAATTTTTAATTGCGCCAGGGATTGCTTTTCTACAGTAAATTTTTCAAAAAATAATTTTCTACTGTCGCAAATTTTAATTGCGCCAGGGATTGCCTTTTCTACAGTAAATTTTTCAAAAAATAATTTTTTACTGTCGCAAATTTTAATTACGCCAGGGATTTCCTTTTCTATAGTCAATTTAGCAAAAAAATAATTTTTTACTGTCGCAAATTTTAATTGCGCCAGGGATTGCCTTTTCTACAGTAAATTTTACAAAAAATTATTTTCTACGGTCGCAAATTTTAATTACGCCAGGGATTGCCTTTTCTATAGTAAATTATTCAAAAAATAATTTTTTACTGTCCCAAATTTTAATTGCGCCAGGGATTGTCTTTTATATAGTAAATTATTCAAAAAATAATTTTTTACTGTCGCAAATTTTAATTGCGCCAGGGATTGCCTTTCCTGTAGTAAATTATTCAAGAAATAATTTTTTCCTGTCGCAAATTTTAATTGCGCCAGGTATTGCCTTTTCTACAGTAAATTTTTCAAAAAATAATTTTTTATTGTCGCAAATTTTAATTACGCCAGGGATTGCCTTTTCTATAGTAAATTATTCAAAAAATAATTTTTTACTGTCGCAAATTTTAAATCCGCCAGGGTTTGCCTTTTCTATAGTAAATTTTACAAAAAATACTTTTATACTGTCGCAAATTTTAATAACGCCAGGGATTGCCTTTTCTATAGTAAATTTTTCAAAAATTAATTTTTTACTGTCGCAAATTGTAAATCCGCCAGGGTTTGCCTATTCTATAGTAAATTTTTCACAAATTAATTTTTTACTGTCGCAAATTTTAAACACGCCAGGGATTGCCTTTTCTATAGTAAATTTTGCAAAAAATAATTTTTTAATGTCGCAAATTTTAAATCCGCCAGGGTTTGCGTTTTCTATAGTAAATTTTTCACAAATTAATTTTTTACTGTCACAAATTTTAAATACGCCAGGGATTGCCTTTTCTACAGTAAATTTTTCAAAAAATAATTTTTTACTGTCGCAAATTTTAATTACGCCAGGGATTGCCTTTTCTATAGTAAATTTTTCAAAATTTAATTTTATACTGTCGCAAATTTTAATTGCGCCAGGGATTGCCTTTTCTATAGTAAATTTTTCAAAAAATTAATTTTTTACTGTCGCAAATTTTAAATACGCCAGGGATTGCCTTATCTATAGTAAATTATTCAAAAAATAATTTTTTACTGTCGCAAGTTTTAATTACGCCAGGGATTGCCTTTTCTATAGTTAATTATTCAAAAAATAATTTTTTACCGTCGCAAATTTTAATTGCGCCAGGGATTGCCTTTTCTACAGTAAAGTTTTCAAAAAATAATTTTCTACTGTGGCAAATTTTAATTGCGCCAGGGATTGCCTTTTCTATAGTAAATTTTGCAAAAAAATAATTCTTTACTGTCGCAAATTTTAATTGGGCCAGGGATTGCTTTTCTACAGTAAATTTTTCAAAAAATAATTTTTTACTGTCGCAAATTTTAATTACGCCAGGGATTGCCTTTTCTATAGTAAATTATTCAAAAAATAATGTTTTACTGTCGCAAATTTTAATTACGCCAGGGATTGCCTTTTCTATAGTAAATTTTTCAAAAATTAATTTTTTACTGTCGCAAATTTTAAATCCGCCAGGGATTGCCTTTTCTATAGTAAATTTTTCAAAAAATAATTTTTTACTGTTGCAAATTTTAAATCCGCCTGGGATTACCCTTTCTACACTTAATTTTTCAAAAAATAATTTTCTACTGTCGCAAATTTTAATTGCACCAGGGATTGCCTTTTCTATAGTAAATTTTTCAAAAATTAATTTTTTACTGTCGCAAATTTTAAATAAGCCCGGGATTGCCTTTTCTATAGTAAATTTTGCAAAAAATAATTTTTTACTGTCACAAATTTTAATTACGCCAGGGATTGCCTTTTCTACAATAAATTTTTCAAAAAAAAATTTTTTACTGTCGCAAATTTTAATTACGCCAGGGATTGCCTTTTCTACAGTAAATTTTTCAAAAAATAATTTTTTATTGTCGCAAATTTTAATTACGCCAGGGATTGCCTTTTCTACAATAAATTTTTCAAAAAAAAATTTTTTACTGTCGCAAATTTTAATTACGCCAGGGATTGCCTTTTCTACAGTAAATTTTTCAAAAAATAATTTTTTATTGTCGCAAATTTTAATTACGCCAAGGATTGCCTTTTCTATAGTAAATTATTCAAAAAATAATTTTTTACTGTCGCAAATTTTAATTGCGCCAGGGATTGCCTTTTCTACTGTAAATTTTACAAAAAATAATTTTATACTGTCGCAAATTTTAATTGCGCCAGGGATTGCCTTTTCTACAGTAAATTTTTCAAAAAATAATTTTTTACTGTTGCAAATTATAATTACGCCAGGTATTGCCTTTTCTATTCAAAAAATAATTTTTTACTGCCGCAAATTTTAAATCCGCCAGGGTTTGCTTTTCTATAGTAAATTTTTCGCAAATTAATTTTTTACTGTCGCAAATTTTAAATACGCCAGGGATTGCCTTTTCTATAGTAAATTTTGCAAAAAAATAATTTTTTACTGTCGCAAATTTTAATTGCGCCAGGGAATGCCTTTTCTATAGTAAATTTTTCACAAATTAATTTTTTACTGTCGCAAATTTTAAATACGCCAGGGATTGCCTTTTCTACAGTAAATTTTTCAAAAAATAATTTTTTACTGTCGCAAATTTTAATTACGCCCGGGATTGCCTTTTCTATAGTAAATTTTTCAAAATTTAATTTTATACTGTCGCAAATTTTAATTGCGCCAGGGATTGCCTTTTCTATAGTAAATTTTTCAAAAAATTAATTTTTTACTGTCGCAAATTTTAAATACGCCAGGGATTGCCTTATCTATAGTAAATTATTCAAAAAATAATTTTTTACTGTCGCCAGTTTTAATTACGCCAGGGATTGCCTTTTCTATAGTTAATTATTCAAAAAATAATTTTTTACCGTCGCAAATTTTAATTGCGCCAGGGATTGCCTTTTCTACAGTAAATTTTTCAAAAAATAATTTTCTACTGTGGCAAATTTTAATTGCGCCAGGGATTGCCTTTTCTACAGTAAATTTTTCAAAAAATAATTTTTTGCTGTCGCAAATTTTAATTGCGCCAGGGATTGCCTTTTCTATAGTAAATTTTGCAAAAAAATAATTCTTTACTGTCGCAAATTTTAATTGGGCCAGGGATTGCCTTTTCTACAGTAAATTTTTCAAAAAATAATTTTTTACTGTCGCAAATTTTAATTACGCCAGGGATTGCCTTTTCTATAGTAAATTATTCAAAAAATAATTTTTTACTGTCGCAAATTTTAAATACGCCAGGGATTGCCTTTTCTATAGTAAATTTTTCAAAAATTAATTTTTTACTGTCGCAAATTTTAAATCCGCCAGGGATTGCCTTTTCTATAGTAAATTTTTCAAAAAATAATTTTTTACTGTCGCAAATTTTAAATCCGCCTGGGATTACCTTTTCTACACTTAATTTTTCAAAAAATAATTTTCTACTGTCGCAAATTTTAATTGCACCAGGGATTGCCTTTTCTATAGTAAATTTTTCAAAAATTAATTTTTTACTGTCGCAAATTTTAAATAAGCCAGGGATTGCCTTTTCTATAGTAAATTTTGCAAAAAATAATTTTTTACTGTCGCAAATTTTAATTACGCCAGGGATTGCCTTTTCTATAGTAAATTATTCAAAAAATAATTTTTTATTGTCGCAAATTTTAATTGTTCCAGGGATTGCCTTTTCTACAGTAAATTTTACAAAAAATAATTTTATACTGTCGCAAATTTTAATTACGCCAGGGATTGCCTTTTTTATAGTAAATTATTCAAAAAATAATTTTTTACTGTCGAAAATTTTAATTGCGTCAGGGATTGCCTTTTCTACAGTAAATTTTTCAAAAAATAATTTTTTACTGTCACAAATTTTAATTGCGACAGGGATTGCTTTTTCTACAGTAAATTTTTCAAAAAATTATTTTTTACTGTCGCAAATTTTAATTGCGCCAGCGATTGCCTTTTCTATAGTAAATTTTTCAAAAAATAATTTTTTATTGTCGCAAATTTTAATTACGCCAAGAATTGCCTTTTCTATAGTAAATTATGCAAGAAATAATTTTTTACTGTCGCAAATTTTAATTGCGCCAGAGATTGCCTTTTCTACAGTAAATTTTACAAAAAATAATTTTATACTGTCGCAAATTTTAATTGCGCCAGGGATTACCTTTTCTACAGTAAATTTTTCAAAAAATAATTTTTTACTGTTGCAAATTTTAATTACGCCAGGGATTGCCTTTTCTATAGTAAATTATTCAAAAAATAATTTTTTATTGTCGCAAATTTTAATTGTTCCAGGGATTGCCTTTTCTACAGTAAATTTTACAAAAAATAATTTTATACTGTCGCAAATTTTAATTACGCCAGGGATTGCCTTTTTTATAGTAAATTATTCAAAAAATAATTTTTTACTGTCGAAAATTTTAATTGCGTCAGGGATTGCCTTTTCTACAGTAAATTTTTCAAAAAATAATTTTTACTGTCACAAATTTTAATTGCGACAGGGATTGCTTTTTCTACAGTAAATTTTTCAAAAAATTATTTTTTACTGTCGCAAATTTTAATTGCGCCAGCGATTGCCTTTTCTATAGTAAATTTTTCAAAAATTAATTTTTTATTCAAAAAATAATTTTTTACTGTCCCAAATTTTAATTGCGCAGGGATTGTCTTTTATATAGTAAATTATTCAAAAATAATTTTTTACTGTCGCAAATTTTAATTGCGCCAGGGATTGCCTTTCCTGTAGTAAATTATTCAAGAAATAATTTTTTCCTGTCGCAAATTTTAATTGCGCCAGGTATTGCCTTTTCTACAGTAAATTTTTCAAAAAATAATTTTTTATTGTCGCAAATTTTAATTACGCCAGGGATTGCCTTTTCTATAGTAAATTATTCAAAAAATAATTTTTTACTGTCGCAAATTTTAAATCCGCCAGGTTTTGCCTTTTCTTTAGTAAATTTTACAAAAAATACTTTTATACTGTCGCAAATTTTAATAACGCCAGGGATTGCCTTTTCTATAGTAAATTTTTCAAAAATTAATTTTTTACTGTCGCAAATTTTAAATCCGCCAGGGTTTGCCTATTCTATAGTAAATTTTTCACAAATTAATTTTTTACTGTCGCAAATTTTAAACACGCCAGGGATTGCCTTTTCTATAGTAAATTTTGCAAAAAATAATTTTTTAATGTCGCAAATTTTAAATCCGCCAGGGTTTGCCTTTTCTATAGTAAATTTTTCAAAATTAATTTTTTACTGTCGCAAATTTTAAATACGCCAGGGATTGCCTTTTCTATAGTAAATTATTCAAAAAATATTGTTTCACTGTCGCAAATTTTAATTGCGCCAGGGATTGCTTTTCTACAGTAAATTTTTTAAAAAAATAATTTTCTACTGTCGCAAATTTTAATTGCGCCAGGGATTGCCTTTTCTACAGTAAATTTTTCAAAAAATAATTTTTTACTGTCGCAAATTTTAATTACGCCAGGGATTTCCTTTTCTATAGTCAATTTAGCAAAAAAATAATTTTTTACTGTCGCAAATTTTAATTGCGCCAGGGATTGCCTTTTCTACAGTAAATTTTACAAAAAATTATTTTCTACGGTCGCAAATTTTAATTACGCCAGGATTGCCTTTTCTATAGTAAATTATTCAAAAATAATTTTTTACTGTCCCAAATTTTAATTGCGCCAGGGATTGTCTTTTATATAGTAAATTATTCAAAAAATAATTTTTTACTGTCGCAAATTTTAATTGCGCCAGGGATTGCCTTTCCTGTAGTAAATTATTCAAGAAATAATTTTTTCCTGTCGCAAATTTTAATTGCGCCAGGTATTGCCTTTTTCTACAGTAAATTTTTCAAAAAATAATTTTTTATTGTCGCAAATTTTAATTACGCCAGGGATTGCCTTTTCTATAGTAAATTATTCAAAAAATAATTTTTTACTGTCGCAAATTTTAAATCCGCCAGGGTTTGCCTTTTCTATAGTAAATTTTACAAAAAATACTTTTATACTGTCGCAAATTTTAATAACGCCAGGGATTGCCTTTTCTATAGTAAATTTTTCAAAAATTAATTTTTTACTGTCGCAAATTTTAAATCCGCCAGGGTTTGCCTATTCTATAGTAAATTTTTCACAAATTAATTTTTTACTGTCGCAAATTTTAAACACGCCAGGGATTGCCTTTTCTATAGTAAATTTTGCAAAAAATAATTTTTTAATGTCGCAAATTTTAAATCCGCCAGGGTTTGCCTTTTCTATAGTAAATTTTTCACAAATTAATTTTTTACTGTCACAAATTTTAAATACGCCAGGGATTGCCTTTTCTACAGTAAATTTTTCAAAAAATAATTTTTTACTGTCGCAAATTTTAATTACGCCAGGGATTGCCTTTTCTATAGTAAATTTTTCAAAATTTAATTTTATACTGTCGCAAATTTTAATTGCGCCAGGGATTGCCTTTTCTATAGTAAATTTTTCAAAAAATTAATTTTTTACTGTCGCAAATTTTAAATACGCCAGCGATTGCCTTATCTATAGTAAATTATTCAAAAAATAATTTTTTACTGTCGCAAGTTTTAATTACGCCAGGGATTGGCTTTTCTATAGTTAATTATTCAAAAAATAATTTTTTACCGTCGCAAATTTTAATTGCGCCAGGGATTGCCTTTTCTACAGTAAAGTTTTCAAAAAATAATTTTCTACTGTGGCAAATTTTAATTGCGCCAGGGATTGCCTTTTCTACAGTAAATTTTTCAAAAAATAATTTTTTGCTGTCACAAATTTTAATTGCGCCAGGGATTGCCTTTTCTATAGTAAATTTTTAAAAATTTAGTTTTATACTCTCGCAAATTTTAATTGCGCCAGGGATTGCCTTTTCTATAGTAAATTTTGCAAAAAAATAATTCTTTACTGTCGCAAATTTTAATTGGCCAGGGATTGCTTTTCTACAGTAAATTTTTCAAAAAATAATTTTATACTGTCGCAAATTTTAATTACGCCAGGGATTGCCTTTTCTGTAGTAAATTATTCAAAAAAATAATGTTTTACTGTCGCAAATTTTAATTACGCCAGGGATTGCCTTTTCTATAGTAAATTTTTCAAAAATTAATTTTTTACTGTCGCAAATTTTAAATACGCCAGGGATTGCCTTTTCTATAGTAAATTTTTCAAAAAATAATTTTTTACTGTTGCAAATTTTAAATCCGCCTGGGATTACCTTTTCTACACTTAATTTTTCAAAAAATAATTTTCTACTGTCGCAAATTTTAATTGCACCAGGGATTGGCCTTTTCTATAGTAAATTTTTCAAAAATTAATTTTTTACTGTCGCAAATTTTAAATAAGCCCTGGGATTGCCTTTTCTATAGTAAATTTTGCAAAAAATAATTTTTTACTGTCGCAAATTTTAATTACGCCAGGGATTGCCTTTTCTACAATAAATTTTTCAAAAAAAAATTTTTTACTGTCGCAAATTTTAATTACGCCAGGGATTGCCTTTTCTACAGTAAATTTTTCAAAAAATAATTTTTTATTGTCGCAAATTTTAATTACGCCAAGGATTGCCTTTTCTATAGTAAATTATTCAAAAAATAATTTTTTACTGTCGCAAATTTTAATTGCGCCAGGGATTGCCTTTTCTACTGTAAATTTTACAAAAATAATTTTATACTGTCGCAAATTTTAATTGCGCCAGGGATTGCCTTTTCTACAGTAAATTTTTCAAAAAATAATTTTTTACTGTTGCAAATTTTAATTACGCCAGGTATTGCCTTTTCTATAGTAAATTATTCAAAAAATAATTTTTTTACTGCCGCAAATTTTAAATCCGCCAGGGTTTGCCTTTTCTATAGTACATTTTTCGCAAATTAATTTTTTACTGTCGCAAATTTTAAATACGCCAGGGATTGCCTTTTCTATAGTAAATTTTGCAAAAAAATAATTTTTTACTGTCGCAAATTTTAATTGCGCCAGGGAATGCCTTTTCTATAGTAAATTTTTCACAAATTAATTTTTTACTGTCGCAAATTTTAAATACGCCAGGGATTGCCTTTTCTACAGTAAATTTTTCAAAAAATAATTTTTTACTGTCGCAAATTTTAATTACGCCCGGGATTGCCTTTTCTATAGTAAATTTTTCAAAATTTAATTTTATACTGTCGCAAATTTTAATTGCGCCAGGGATTGCCTTTTCTATAGTAAATTTTTCAAAAAATTAATTTTTTACTGTCGCAAATTTTAAATACGCCAGGGATTGCCTTATCTATAGTAAATTATTCAAAAAATAATTTTTTACTGTCGCAAGTTTTAATTACGCCAGGGATTGCCTTTTCTATAGTTAATTATTCAAAAAATAATTTTTTACCGTCGCAAATTTTAATTGCGCCAGGGATTGCCTTTTCTACAGTAAATTTTTCAAAAAATAATTTTCTACTGTGGCAAATTTTAATTGCGCCAGGGATTGCCTTTTCTACAGTAAATTTTTCAAAAAATAATTTTTTGCTGTCGCAAATTTTAATTGCGCCAGGGATTGCCTTTTCTGTAGTAAATTTTGCAAAAAAATAATTCTTTACTGTCGCAAATTTTAATTGGGCCAGGGATTGCCTTTTCTACAGTAAATTTTTCAAAAAATAATTTTTTTACTGTCGCAAATTTTAATTACGCCAGGGATTGCCTTTTCTATAGTAAATTATTCAAAAAATAATTTTTTACTGTCGCAAATTTTAATTACGCCAGGGATTGCCTTTTCTATAGTAAATTTTTCAAAAATTAATTTTTTACTGTCGCAAATTTTAAATCCGCCAGGGATTGCCTTTTCTATAGTAAATTTTTCAAAAAATAATTTTTTACTGTCGCAAATTTTAAATCCGCCTGGGATTACCTTTTCTACACTTAGTTTTTCAAAAAATAATTTTCTACTGTCGCAAATTTTAATTGCACCAGGGATTGCCTTTTCTATAGTAAATTTTTCAAAAATTAATTTTTTACTGTCGCAAATTTTAAATAAGCCAGGGATTGCCTTTTCTATAGTAAATTTTGCAAAAAATAATTTTTTACTGTCGCAAATTTTAATTACGCCAGGGATTGCCTTTTCTACAGTAAATTTTTCAAAAAATAATTTTTTACTGTTGCAAATTTTAATTACGCCAGGGATTGCCTTTTCTATAGTAAATTATTCAAAAAATAATTTTTTATTGTCGCAAATTTTAATTGTTCCAGGGATTGCCATTTCTACAGTAAATTTTACAAAAAAATAATTTTATACTGTCGCAAATTTTAATTACGCCAGGGATTGCCTTTTTTATAGTAAATTATTCAAAAAATAATTTTTTACTGTCGCAAATTTTAATTGCGCCAGGGATTGCCTTTTCTACAGTAAATTTTTCAAAAAATAATTTTTTACTGTCGCAAATTTTAATTGCGACAAGGATTGCCTTTTCTACAGTAAATTTTTCAAAAAATAATTTTTTACTGTCGCAAATTTTAATTGCGCCAGGGATTGCCTTTTCTATAGTAAATTTTTCAAAAATTAATTTTTTACTCTCGCCAATTTTAAATCCGCCAGGGATTGCCTTTTCTATAGTAAATTATTCAAAAAATAATTTTTTACTGTCGCAAATTTTAATTGCGCCAGGGATTGCCTTTTCTACAGTAAATTTTTCAAAAAATAATTTTCTACTGTCGCAAATTTTAATTGCGCCAGGGATTGCCTTTTCTACAGTAAATTTTTCAAAATTAATTTTTTACTGTCGCAAATTTTAATTACGCCAGGGATTTCCTTTTCTATAGTAACTTTAGCAAAAAAATAATTTTTTACTGTCGCAAATTTTAATTGCGCCAGGGATTGCCTTTTCTACAGTAAATTTTACAAAAATTTTTTACTGTCGCAAATTTTAATTGCGCCAGGGATTGCCTTTTCTACAGTAAATTTTTCAAAAAATAATTTTCTACTGTCGCAAATTTTAATTGCGCCAGGGATTGCCTTTTCTACAGTAAATTTTTCAAAATTAATTTTTTACTGTCGCAAATTTTAATTACGCCCAGGGATTTCCTTTTCTATAGTAACTTTAGCAAAAAAATAATTTTTTACTGTCGCAAATTTTAATTGCGCCAGGGATTGCCTTTTCTACAGTAAATTTTACAAAAAATTATTTTATACGGTCGCAAATTTTAATTACGCCAGGGATTGCCTTTTCTATAGTTAATTATTCAAAAAATAATTTTTTACTGTCCCAAATTTTAATTGCGCCAGGGATTGTCTTTTATATAGTAAATTATTCAAAAAATAATTTTTTACTGTCGCAAATTTTAATTGCGCCAGGGATTGCCTTTCCTGTAGTAAATTATTCAAGAAATAATTTTTTACTGTCGCAAATTTTAATTGCGCCGGGGATTGCCTTTTCTACAGTAAATTTTTCAAAAATTAATTTTTTACTGTCGCAAATTTTAATTGCGCCAGGGATTGCCTTTTCTACAGTATATTTTTTTTAAAAATAATTTTTTAATGTCGGAAATTTTAGTTACGCCAGGGATTGCCATTTCTATAGTAAATTTTTCACAAATTAATTTTTTACTGTCGCAAATTTTAAATACGCCAGGTATTGCCTTTTCTGTTGTAAATTTTTCAAAAATTAATTTTTTACTGTCGCAAATTTTAAATCCGCCAGGGATTGCCTTTTCTATAGTAAATTATTCAAAAACTAATTTTTTACTGTCGCAAATTTTAAATCCGCCAGGGTTTGCCTTTTCTATAGTAAATTATCCAAAAAATAATTTCTTACTGTCGCAAATTTTAATTGCGCCAGTGATTGCCTTTTCTACAGTAAATTATTCAAAAAATAATTTTTTACTGTCGCAAATTTTAATTGCGCCAGGGATTGCCTTTTCTACAGTAAATTTTTCAAAAACTAATTTTTTACTGTCGCAAGTTTTAATTACGCCAGGGATTGCCTTTTCTACAGTAAATTTTTCAAAAAATAATGTTTTGCTGTCGCAAATTTTAATTACGCCAGGGATTGCCTTTTCTATAGTAAATTTCGCAAAAAAATAATTTTTTACTGTCGCAAGTTTTAATTACGCCAGGGATTGCCTTTTCTACAGTAAATTTTTCAAAAAATAATGTTTTGCTGTCGCAAATTTTAATTACGCCAGGGATTGCCTTTTCTATAGTAAATTTTGCAAAAAAAATAATTTTTTACTGGCGCAAATTTTAATTGCGCCAGGCATTGCCTTTTCTATAGTAAATTTTTCACAAATTAATTATTTACTATCGCAAATTTTAAATACGCCAGGGATTGCCTTTTCTACAGTAAATTTTTCAAAAAATAATTTTTTACTGTCGCAAATTTTAATTACGCCAGGGATTGCCTTTTCTATAGCAAATTTTTCAAAAATTAATTTTTTATTGTCGCAAATTTTAAATCCGCCAGGGATTGCCTTTTCTATAGTAAATTTTTCAAAAAATAATTTTTTACTGTCGCAAATTTTAAATCCGCCTGGGATTACCTTTTCTACACTTAATTTTTCAAAAAATAATTTTCTACTGTCGCAAATTTTAATTGCACCAGGGATTGCCTTTTCTATAGTAAATTTTTCAAAAATTAATTTTTTACTGTCGCAAATTTTAAATCCGCCAGGGTTTGCCTTTTCTATAGTAAATTATCCAAAAAATAATTTCTTACTGTCGCAAATTTTAATTGCGCCAGTGATTGCCTTTTCTGCAGTAAATTATTCAAAAAATAATTTTTTACTGTTGCAAATTTTAATTGCGCCAGGGATTGCCTTTTCTACAGTAAAATTTTCAAAAACTAATTTTTTACTGTCGCAAGTTTTAATTACGCCAGGGATTGCCTTTTCTACAGTAAATTTTTCAAAAAATAATGTTTTGCTGTCGCAAATTTTAATTACGCCAGGGATTGCCCTTTTCTATAGTAAATTTCGCAAAAAAATAATTTTTTACTGTCGCAAATTTTAATTGCGCCAGGGATTACTTTTCTATAGTAAATTTTTCACAAATTAATTTTTTACTGTCGCAAATTTTAAATACGCCAGGGATTGCCTTTTCTATAGTAAATTTTGCAAAAAAAATAATTTTTTACTGGCGCAAATTTTAATTGCGCCAGGCATTGCCTTTTCTATAGTAAATTTTTCACAAATTAATTATTTACTATCGCAAATTTTAAATACGCCAGGGATTGCCTTTTCTACAGTAAATTTTTCAAAAAATAATTTTTTACTGTCGCAAATTTTAATTACGCCAGGGATTGCCTTTTCTATAGTAAATTTATCAAAAATTAATTTTTTATTGTCGCAAATTTTAAATCCGCCAGGGATTGCCTTTTCTATAGTAAATTTTTCAAAAAATAATTTTTTACTGTCGCAAATTTTAAATCCGCCTGGGATTACCTTTTCTACACTTAATTTTTCAAAAAATAATTTTCTACTGTCGCAAATTTTAATTGCACCAGGGATTGCCTTTTCTATAGTAAATTTTTCAAAAATTAATTTTTTACTGTCGCAAATTTTAAATACGCCAGGGATTGCCTTTTCTATAGTAAATTTTGCAAAAAATAATTTTTTACTGTCGCAAATTTTAATTACGCCAGGGATTGCCTTTTCTACAATAAATTTTTCAAAAAAAATTTTTTTACTGTTGCAAATTTTAATTACGCCAGGGATTGCCTTTTCTACAGTAAATTTTTCAAAAAATAATTTTTTATTGTCGCAAATTTTAATTACGCCAAGGATTGCCTTTTCTATAGTAAATTATTCAAAAAATATTTTTTTACTGTCGCAAATTTTAATTGCGCCAGGGATTGCCTTTTCTACAGTAAATTTTACAAAAATAATTTTATACTGTCGCAATTTTAATTGCGCCAGGGATTGCCTTTTCTACAGTAAATTTTTCAAAAAATAATTTTTTACTGTTGCAAATTTTAATTACGCCAGGGATTGCCTTTTCTATAGTAAATTATTCAAAAAATAATTTTTTATTGTCGCAAATTTTAATTGTTCCAGGGATTGCCATTTCTACAGTAAATTTTACAAAAAAATAATTTTATACTGTCGCAAATTTTAATTACGCCAGGGATTGCCTTTTTTATAGTAAATTATTCAAAAAATAATTTTTTACTGTCGCAAATTTTAATTCCGCCAGGGATTGCCTTTTCTACAGTAAATTTTTCAAAAAATAATTTTTTACTGTCGCAAATTTTAATTGCGACAAGGATTGCCTTTTCTACAGTAAATTTTTCAAAAAATAATTTTTTACTGTCGCAAATTTTAATTGCGCCAGGGATTGCCTTTTCTATAGTAAATTTTTCAAAATTAATTTTTTACTCTCGCCAATTTTAAATCCGCCAGGGATTGCCTTTTCTATAGTAAATTATTCAAAAATAATTTTTTACTGTCGCAAATTTTAATTGCGCCAGGTATTGCCTTTTCTACAGTAAATTTTTCAAAAAATAATTTTCTACTGTCGCAAATTTTAATTGCGCCAGGGATTGCCTTTTCTACAGTAAATTTTTCAAAATTAATTTTTAACTGTCGCAAATTTTAATTACGCCAGGGATTTCCTTTTCTATAGTAAATTTAGCAAAAAAATAATTTTTTACTGTCGCAAATTTTAATTGCGCCAGGAATTGCCTTTTCTACAGTAAATTTTACAAAAAATTATTTTATACGGTCGCAAATTTTAATTACGCCAGGGATTGCCTTTTCTATAGTAAATTATTCAAAAAATAATTTTTTACTGTCCCAAATTTTAATTGCGCCAGGGATTGTCTTTTATATAGTAAATCATTCAAAAAATAATTTTTTACTGTCGCAAATTTTAATTGCGCCAGGGATTGCCTTTCCTGTAGTAAATTATTCAAGAAATAATTTTTAATGTCGCAAATTTTAATTGCGCCAGGGATTGCCTTTTCTACAGTAAATTTTTCAAAAATTAATTTTTTACTGGCGCAAATTTTAATTGCGCCAGGGATTGCCTTTCTACATTATATTTTTTTAAAAATAATTTTTTACTGTCGCAAATATTAGTTACGCCAGGGATTGCCTTTTCTATAGTAAATTTTTCACAAATTAATTTTTTACTGTCGCAAATTTTAAATACGCCAGGTATTGCCTTTTCTGTTGTAAATTTTTCAAAAATTAATTTTTTACTGTCGCAAATTTTAAATCCGCCAGGGATTGCCTTTTCTATAGTAAATTATTCAAAAACTAATTTTTTACTGTCGCAAATTTTAAATCCGCCAGGGTTTGCCTTTTCTATAGTAAATTATCCAAAAAATAATTTCTTACTGTCGCAAATTTTAATTGCGCCAGTGATTGCCTTTTCTACAGTAAATTATTCAAAAAATAATTTTTTACTGTCGCAAATTTTAATTGCGCCAGGAATTGCCTTTTCTACAGTAAATTTTTCAAAACTAATTTTTTACTGTCGCAAGTTTTAATTACGCCAGGGATTGCCTTTTCTACAGTAAATTTTTCAAAAAATAATGTTTTACTGTCGCAAATTTTAATTACGCCAGGGATTGCCTTTTCTATAGTAAATTTCGCAAAAAATAATTTTTTACTGTCGCAAATTTTAATTGCGCCAGGGATTACCTTTTCTATAGTAAATTTTTCACAAATTAATTTTTTACTGTCGCAAATTTTAAATACGCCAGGGATTGCCTTTTCTATAGTAAATTTTGCAAAAAAAATAATTTTTTACTGGCGCAAATTTTAATTGCGCCAGGCATTGCATTTTCTATAGTAAATTTTTCACAAATTAATTATTTACCATCGCAAATTTTAAATACGCCAGGGATTGCCTTTTCTACAGTAAATTTTTCAAAAAATAATTTTTTACTGTCGCAAATTTTAATTACGCCAGGGATTGCCTTTTCTATAGTAAATTTCGCAAAAAAATAATTTTTTACTGTCGCAAATTTTAATTGCGCCAGGGATTACCTTTTCTATAGTAAATTTTCACAAATTAATTTTTTACTGTCGCAAATTTTAAATACGCCAGGGATTGCCTTTTCTATAGTAAATTTTGCAAAAAAAATAATTTGTTACTGGCGCAAATTTTAATTGCGCCAGGCATTGCATTTTCTACAGTAAATTTTTCAAAAACTAATTTTTTACTGTCGCAAGTTTTAATTACGCCAGGGATTGCCTTTTCTATAGTAAATTTTTCAAAATTTAATTTTATTCTGTCGCAAATTTGAATTGCGCCAGGGATTGCCTTTTCTATAGCAAATTTTTGCAAAAAAATAATTTTTTACTGTCGCAAATTTTAATTGCGCCAGGGATTGCCTTTTCTACAGTAAATTTTTCAAAAAATAATTTTTTACTGTCGCAAATTTTAATTACGCCAGGGATTGCTTTTCTATAGTAAATTATGCAAAAAATAGTTTTTTACTGTCGCAAATTTTAATTACGCCAGGGATTGCCTTTTCTATAGTAAATTTTTCAAAAATTAATTTTTTACTGTCGCAAATTTTAATTACGCCAGGGATTGCCTTTTCTATAGTAAATTATTCAAAAAATATTTTTTTACTGTCGCAAATTTTAATTGCGCCAGGGATTGCCTTTTCTACAGTAAATTTTACAAAAAATAATTTTATACTGTCGCAAATTTTAATTGCGCCAGGGATTGCCTTTTCTACAGTAAATTTTTCAAAAAATAATTTTTTACTGTTGCAAATTTGAATTACGCCAGGGATTGCCTTTTCTATAGTAAATTATTCAAAAAATAATTTTTTATTGTCGCAAATTTTAATTGTTCCAGGGATTGCCATTTCTACAGTAAATTTTACAAAAAATTATTTTATACTGTCGCAAATTTTAATTACGCCAGGGATTGCCTTTTTTATAGTAAATTATTCAAAAAATAATTTTTTACTGTCGCAAATTTTAATTGCGCCAGGGATTGCCTTTTCTACAGTAAATTTTTCAAAAATAATTTTTTTACTGTCGCAAATTTTAATTGCGACAAGGATTGCCTTTTCTACAGTAAATTTTTCAAAAAATAATTTTTTACTGTCGCAAATTTTAATTGCGCCAGGGATTGCCTTTTCTATAGTAAATTTTTCAAAAATTAATTTTTTACTCTCGCCAATTTTAAATCCGCCAGGGATTGCCTTTTCTATAGTAAATTATTCAAAAAATAATTTTTTACTGTCGCAAATTTTAATTGCGCCAGGGATTGCCTTTTCTACAGTAAATTTTTCAAAAAATAATTTTCTACTGTCGCAAATTTTAATTGCGCCAGGGATTGCCTTTTCTACAGTAAATTTTTCAAAATTAATTTTTAACTGTCGCAAATTTTAATTACGCCAGGGATTTCCTTTTCTATAGTAAATTTAGCAAAAAAATAATTTTTTACTGTCGCAAATTTTAATTGCGCCAGGAATTGCCTTTTCTACAGTAAATTTTACAAAAAATTATTTTATACGGTCGCAAATTTTAATTACGCCAGGGATTGCCTTTTCTATAGTAAATTATTCAAAAAATAATTTTTTACTGTCCCAAATTTTAATTGCGCCAGGGATTGTCTTTTATATAGTAAATTATTCAAAAAATAATTTTTTACTGTCGCAAATTTTAATTGCGCCAGGGATTGCCTTTCCTGTAGTAAATTATTCAAGAAATAATTTTTTAATGTCGCAAATTTTAATTGCGCCAGGGATTGCCTTTTCTACAGTAAATTTTTCAAAAATTAATTTTTTACTGTCGCAAATTTTAATTGCGCCAGGGATTGCCTTTCTACATTATATTTTTTAAAAATAATTTTTTACTGTCGCAAATATTAGTTACGCCAGGGATTGCCTTTTCTATAGTAAATTTTTCACAAATTAATTTTTTACTGTCGCAAATTTTAAATACGCCAGGTATTGCCTTTTCTGTTGTAAATTTTTCAAAAATTAATTTTTTACTGTCGCAAATTTTAAATCCGCCAGGGATTGCCTTTTCTATAGTAAATTATTCAAAAACTAATTTTTTACTGTCGCAAATTTTAAATCCGCCAGGGTTTGCCTTTTCTATAGTAAATTATCCAAAAAATAATTTCTTACTGTCGCAAATTTTAATTGCGCCAGTGATTGCCTTTTCTACAGTAAATTATTCAAAAAATAATTTTTTACTGTCGCAAATTTTAATTGCGCCAGGAATTGCCTTTTCTACAGTAAATTTTTCAAAAACTAATTTTTTACTGTCGCAAGTTTTAATTACGCCAGGGATTGCCTTTTCTACAGTAAATTTTTCAAAAAATAATGTTTTACTGTCGCAAATTTTAATTACGCCAGGGATTGCCTTTTCTATAGTAAATTTCGCAAAAAAATAATTTTTTACTGTCGCAAATTTTAATTGCGCCAGGGATTACCTTTTCTATAGTAAATTTTTCACAAATTAATTTTTTACTGTCGCAAATTTTAAATACGCCAGGGATTGCCTTTTCTATAGTAAATTTTGCAAAAAAAATAATTTTTTACTGGCGCAAATTTTAATTGCGCCAGGCATTGCATTTTCTATAGTAAATTTTTCACAAATTAATTATTTACCATCGCAAATTTTAAATACGCCAGGGATTGCCTTTTCTACAGTAAATTTTTCAAAAAATAATTTTTTACTGTCGCAAATTTTAATTACGCCAGGGATTGCCTTTTCTATAGTAAATTTTTCAAAATATAATTTGATACTGTCGCAAATTTTAATTGCGCCAGGGATTGCCTTTTCTATAGCAAATTTTTCAAAAAATTAATTTTTTACTATCGCAAATTTTAAATACGCCAGGGATTGCCTTTTCTATAGTAAATTATTCAAAAAATAATTTTTTACTGTCGCAAGTTTTAATTACGCCAGGGATTGCCTTTTCTATAGTAAATTATTCAAAAAATAATTTTTTACCGTCGCAAATTTTAATTGCGCCAGGGATTGCCTTTTCTACAGTAAATTTTTCAAAAAATAATTTTCTACTGTCGCAAATTTTAATTACGCCAGGGATTGCCTTTTCTACAGTAAATTTTTCAAAAAATAATTTTTTACTGTCGCAAATTTTAATTGCGCCAGGGATTGCCTTTTCTATAGTAAATTTTTCAAAATTTAATTTTATTCTGTCGCAAATTTGAATTGCGCCAGGGATTGCCTTTTCTATAGCAAATTTTTGCAAAAAAATAATTTTTTACTGTCGCAAATTTTAATTGCGCCAGGGATTGCCTTTTCTACAGTAAATTTTTCAAAAAATAATTTTTTACTGTCGCAAATTTTAATTACGCCAGGGATTGCTTTTCTATAGTAAATTATGCAAAAAATAGTTTTTTACTGTCGCAAATTTTAATTACGCCAGGGATTGCCTTTTCTATAGTAAATTTTTCAAAAATTAATTTTTTACTGTCGCAAATTTTAATTACGCCAGGGATTGCCTTTTCTACAGTAAATTTTTCAAAAAATAATTTTCTACTGTCGCAAATTTTAAATACGCCAGGGATTGCCTTTTCTACAGTAAATTTTTCAAAAAATAATTTTGTACTGTCGCAAATTTTAATTGCGCCAGGGATTGCCTTTTCTACAGTAAATTTTTCAAAAAATAATTTTTTACCGTCGCAAATTTTAATTGCGCCAGGGATTGCCTTTTTTACAGTAAATTTTTCAAAGAATAATTTTCTACTGTCGCAAATTTTAATTGCGCCAGGGATTGCCTTTTCTATAGTAAATTTTTCAAAAAATAATTTTTTACTGTCGCAAATTTTAATTGCGCCAGGGATTGCCTTTTCTATAGTAAATTTTTCAAAATTTAATTTTATACTGTCGCAAATTTGAATTGCGCCAGGGATTGCCTTTTCTATAGCAAATTTTGCAAAAAAATAATTTTTTACTGTCGCAAATTTTAACTGCGCCAGGGATTGCCTTTCTATAGTAATTTTCCAAAAAATAATTTTCTACTGTCGCAAATTTTAATTACGCCAGAGATTGTCTTTTCTATAGCAAATTATTCAAAAAATAGTTTTTTACTGTCGCAAATTTTAAATACGCCAGGGATTGCCTTTTCTATAGTAAATTTTTCAAAAAATAATTTTTTACTGTCGCAAATTTTAATTACGCCAGGGATTGCCTTTTCTACAGTAAATTTTGCAAAAAATAATTTTCTACTGTCGCAAATTTTAAATACGCCAGGGATTGCCTTTTCTACAGTAAATTTTTCAAAAAATAATTTTCTACTGTCGCAAATTTTAATTGCGCCAAGGATTGCCTTTTCTACAGTAAATTTTTCAAAAAATAATTTTTTACTGTCGCAAATTTTAATTGCGCCAGGGATTGCCTTTTCTATAGTAATTTTTCAAAAAATAATTTTTTACTGTCGCAAATTTTAATTGCGCCAGGGATTGCCTTTTCTATAGTAAATTTTTCAAAAAATAATTTTTTACTGTCGCAAATTTTGATTACGCCAGGGATTGCCTTTTCTATAGTAAATTATTCAAAAAATAATTTTTTAATGTCGCAAATTTTAATTACGCCAGGGATTGCTTTTTCTATAGTAAATTTTTCAAAATTTAATTTTTTACAGTAGCAAATTTTAAATACGCCAGGGATTGCCTTTTCTATAGTAAATTTTTCAAAAAATAATTTTTTACTGTCGAAAATTTTAATTACGCCAGGGATTGCCTTTTCTATAGTAAATTATTCAAAAAATTAATTTTTTACTGTCGCAAATTTTAAACACGCCAGGGATTGCCTTTTCTATAGTAAATTTTTCAAAAAATAATTTTTTACTGTCGCAAATTTTAATTGCGCCAGGGATTGCCTTTTATATAGTAAATTTTTCGAAAAATAATTTTCTACTGTCGCAAATTTTAAATACGCCAGGGATTGCCTTTTCTACAGTAAATTTTTCAAAAAATAATTTTCTACTGTCGCAAATTTTAATTGCGCCAGGAATTGCCTTTTCTACAGTAAATTTTTCAAAAAATAATTTTTTACTGTCGCTAATTTTAAATCCGCCAGGGATTGCCTTTTCTATAGTAAATTATTCAAAAAATAATTTTTTACTGTCGCAAATTTTAATTGCGCCAGGGATTGCCTTTTCTATAGTAAATTTTTCACAAATTAATTTTTTACTGTCGCAAATTTTAAATACGCCAGGGATTGCCTTTTCTATAGTAAATTTTTCACAAATTAATTTTTTACTGTCGCAAATTTTAAATACGCTAGGGATTGCCTTTTCTATAGTAAATTATTCAAAAAATAATTTTTTACTGTCGCAAATTTTAATTGCGCCAGGGATTGCCTTTTCTATAGTAAATTTTTCAAAATTTAATTTTATACTGTCGCAAATTTGAATTGCCCCAGGGATTGCCTTTTCTATAGCAAATTTTGCAAAAAAATAATTTTTTACTGTCGCAAATTTTAATTGCGCCAGGGATTGCCTTTTCTATAGTAAATTATTCAAAAAATAATTTTTTAATGTCGCAAATTTTAATTACGCCAGGAATTGCTTTTTCTATAGTAAATTTTTCAAAATTTAATTTTTTACAGTAGCAAATTTTAAATACGCCAGGGATTGCCTTTTCTATAGTAAATTTTTCAAAAAATAATTTTTACTGTCGAAAATTTTAATTACGCCAGGGATTGCCTTTTCTATAGTAAATTATTCAAAAAATTAATTTTTTACTGTCGCAAATTTTAAATACGCCAGGGATTGCCTTTTCTATAGTAAATTTTTCAAAAAATAATTTTTTACTGTCGCAAATTTTAATTGCGCCAGGATTGTCCTTTATACAGTAAATTTTTCGAAAAGTAATTTTCTACTGTCGCAAATTTTAAATACGCCAGGGTTTGCCTTTTCTACAGTAAATTTTTCAAAAAATAATTTTCTACTGTCGCAAATTTTAATTGCGCCAGGGATTGCCTTTTCTACAGTAAATTTTTCAAAAAATAAATTTTTACTGTCGCTAATTTTAAATCCGCCAGTGATTGCCTTTTCTATAGTAAATTATTCAAAAAATAATTTTTTACTGTCGCAAATTTTAATTGCGCCAGGGATTGCCTTTTCTATAGTAACTTTTTCACAAATTAATTTTTTACTGTCGCAAATTTTAAATACGCCAGGGATTGCCTTTTCTATAGTAAATTTTTCACAAATTAATTTTCTACTGTCGCAAATTTTAATTGCGCCAGGGATTGCCTTTTCTACAGTAAATTTTTCAAAAAATAAATTTTTACTGTCGCTAATTTTAAATCCGCCAGTGATTGCCTTTTCTATAGTAAATTTTTCAAAATTTAATTTTATACTGTCGCAAATTTGAATTGCCCCAGGGATTGCCTTTTCTATAGCAAATTTTGCAAAAAAATAATTTTCTACTGTCGCAAATTTTAATTGCGCCAGGGATTGCCTTTCTATAGTAATTTTTCAAAAAATAATTTTCTACTGTCGCAAATTTTAAATACGCCAGGGATTGCCTTTTCTATAGTAAATTTTTCACAAATTAATTTTTTACTGTCGCAAATTTTAAATACGCTAGGGATTGCCTTTTCTATAGTAAATTATTCAAAAAATAATTTTTTACTGTCGCAAATTTTAAATACGCCAGGGATTGCCTTTTCTACAGTAAATTTTTCAAAAAATAATTTTCTACTGTCGCAAATTTTAATTACGCCAGAGATTGCCTTTTCTATAGCAAATTATTCAAAAAATAGTTTTTTATTGTCGCAAATTTTAAATACGCCAGGGATTGCCTTTTCTATAGTAAATTTTTCAAAAAATAATTTTTTACTGTCGCAAATTTTAATTACGCCAGGGATTGCCTTTTCTACAGTAAATTTTTCAAAAAATAATTTTCTACTGTCGCAAATTTTAAATACGCCAGGGATTGCCTTTTCTACAGTAAATTTTTCAAAAAATAGTATTCTACTGTCGCAAGTTTTAATTGCGCCAGGGATCGCCTTTTCTACAGCAAATTTTTCAAAAAATAATTTTATACTGTCGCAAATTTGAATTGCGCCAGGGATTGCCTTTTCTATAGCAAATTTTGCAAAAAAATAATTTTTTACTGTCGCAAATTTTAATTGCGCCAGGGATTGCCTTTCTATAGTAATTTTCCAAAAAATAATTTTCTACTGTCGCAAATTTTAATTACGCCAGAGATTGCCTTTTCTATAGCAAATTATTCAAAAAATAGTTTTTTACTGTCGCAAATTTTAAATACGCCAGGGATTGCCTTTTCTATAGTAAATTTTTCAAAAAATAATTTTTTACTGTCGCAAATTTTAATTACGCCATGGATTGCCTTTTCTACAGTAAATTTTTCAAAAAATAATTTTCTACTGTCGCAAATTTTAAATACGCCAGGGATTGCCTTTTCTACAGTAAATTTTTCAAAAAATAATATTCTACTGTCGCAAATTTTAATTGCGCCAGGGATTGCCTTTTCTACAGCAAATTTTTCAAAAAATAATTTTTTACTGTCGCAAATTTTAATTGCGCCAGGGATTGCCTTTTCTATAGTAATTTTTCAAAAAATAATTTTTTACTGTCGCAAATTTTAATTGCGCCAGGGATTGCCTTTTCTCAGGTATTGCTTTTTCTATAGTAAATTTTTCAAATTTAATTTTTTACAGTAGCAAATTTTAAATACGCCAGGGATTGCCTTTTCTATAGTAAATTTTTCAAAAAATAATTTTTTACTGTCGAAAATTTTAATTACGCCAGGGATTGCCTTTTCTATAGTAAATATTCAAAAAATTAATTTTTTACTGTCGCAAATTTTAAACACGCCAGGGATTGCCTTTTCTATAGTAAATTTTTCAAAAAATAATTTTTTACTGTCGCAAATTTTAATTGCGCCAGGGATGCCTTTTATACAGTAAATTTTTCGAAAAATAATTTTCTACTGTCGCAAATTTTAAATACGCCAGGGATTGCCTTTTCTACAGTAATTTTTCAAAAAATAATTTTCTACTGTCGCAAATTTTAATTGCGCCAGGAATTGCCTTTTCTACAGTAAATTATTCAAAAAGTAATTTTTTTACTGTCGCAAATTTAATTGCGCCAGGGGATTGCCTTTTCTATAGTAAATTTTTCACAATTTAATTTTATACTGTCGCAAATTTGAATTGCCCCAGGGATTGCCTTTTCTATAGCAAATTTTGCAAAAAAATAATTTTTTTACTGTCGCAAATTTTAATTGCGCCAGGGATTGCCTTTTCTATAGTAAATTATTCAAAAAATAATTTTTTAATGTCGCAATTTTAATTACGCCAGGAATTGCGTTTTCTATAGTAAATTTTTCAAAATTTAATTTTTTACAGTAGCAAATTTTAAATACGCCAGGGATTGCCTTTTCTACAGTAAATTTTTCAAAAATAATTTTCTACTGTCGCAAATTTTAATTGCGCCAGGATTGCCTTTTCTACAGTAAATTTTTCAAAAAAATAAATTTTTACTGTCGCTAATTTTAAATCCGCTAGGTGATTGCCTTTTCTATAGTAAATTATTCAAAAAACAATTTTTTACTGTCGCAAATTTAATTGCGCCAGGGGATTGCCTTTTCTATAGTAAATTTTTCACAAATTAATTTTTTTACTGTCGCAAATTTTAAATACGCTAGGGATTGCCTTTCTATAGTAAATTATTCAAAAAATAATTTTTTACTGTCGCAAAATTTTAATTGCGCCAGGGGATTGCCTTTTCTATAGTAAATTTTTCAAAATTTAATTTTATACTGTCGCAAATTTGAATTGCCCCAGGGATTGCCTTTTCTATAGCAAATTTTGCAAAAAAATAATTTTCTACTGTCGCAAATTTTAATTGCGCCAGGGATTGCCTTTCTATAGTAATTTTTCAAAAAATAATTTTCTACTGTCGCAAATTTTAAATACGCCAGGGATTGCCTTTTCTATAGTAAATTTTTCACAAATTAATTTTTTACTGTCGCAAATTTTAAATACGCTAGGGATTGCCTTTTCTATAGTAAATTATTCAAAAAATAATTTTTTACTGTCGCAAATTTTAAATACGCCAGGGATTGCCTTTTCTACAGTAAATTTTTCAAAAAATAATTTTCTACTGTCGCAAATTTTAATTACGCCAGAGATTGCCTTTTCTATAGCAAATTATTCAAAAAATAGTTTTTACTGTCGCAAATTTAAATACGCCAGGGATTGCCTTTTCTACAGTAAATTTTTCAAAAAATAATATTCAACTGTCGCAAATTTTAATTGCGCCAGGGATTGCCTTTTCTACAGCAAATTTTCAAAAAATATTTGTTACTGTCGCAAATTTTAATTGCGCCAGGGATTGCCTTTTCTATAGTAATTTTTCAAAAAATAATTTTTTACTGTCGCAAATTTTAATTGCGCCAGGGATTGCCTTTTCTATAGTAAATTTTTCAAAAAATAATTTTTTACTGTCGCAAATTTTGATTACGCCAGGGATTGCCTTTTCTATAGTAAATTATTCAAAAAATAATTTTTTAATGTCGCAAAATTTTAATTACGCCAGGTATTGCTTTTTCTATAGTAAATTTTTCAAAATTTAATTTTTTACAGTAGCAATTTTTAAATACGCCAGGGATTGCCTTTTCTATAGTAAATTTTTCAAAAAATAATTTTTTACTGTCGAAAATTTTAATTACGCCAGGGATTGCCTTTTCTATAGTAAATTATTCAAAAAATTAATTTTTTACTGTCCGCAAATTTTAAATACGCCAGGGATTGCCTTTTCTATAGTAAATTTTTCAAAAAATAATTTTTTACTGTCGCAAATTTTAATTGCGCCAGGGATTGCCTTTTATACAGTAAATTTTTCGAAAAATAATTTTCTACTGTCGCAAATTTTAAATACGCCAGGGATTGCCTTTTCTAGAGTAAATTTTTCAAAAATAATTTTCTACTGTCGCAAATTTTAATTGCGCCAGGGATTGCCTTTTCTACACTAAATTTTTCAAAAAATAATTTTTTACTGTCGCTAATTTTAAATCCGCCAGGGATTGCCTTTTCTATAGTAAATTATTCAAAAAATAATTTTTTACTGTCGCAAATTTTAATTGCGCCAGGGATTGCCTTTTCTATAGTAAATTTTTCACAAATTAATTTTTTTACTGTCGAAAATTTTAAATACGCCAGGGATTGCCTTTTCTATAGTAAATTTTTCACAAATTAATTTTTTACTGTCGCAAATTTTAAATACGCTAGGGATTGCCCTTTTCTATAGTAAATTATTCAAAAAATAATTTTTTACTGTCGCAAATTTTAAATACGCCAGGGATTGCCTTTCTACAGTAAATTTTTCAAAAAATAATTTTCTACTGTCGCAAATTTTAATTGCGCCAGGGATTGCCTTTTCTACAGTAAATTTTTCAAATATAATTTTTATACTGTCGCAAATTTTAATTGCGCCAGGGATTGCCTTTTCTATAGTAAATTTTTCAAAAAATTAATTTTTTACTGTCGCAAATTTTAAATACGCCAGAGATTGCCTTTTCTATAGTAAATTATTCAAAAAATAATTTTTTACTGTCGCGGGTTTTAATTACGCCAGGGATTGCCTTTTCTATAGTAAATTATTCAAAAAATGATTTTTTACCGTCGCAAATTTTAATTGCGCCAGGGATTGCCTTTTTCTACAGTAAATTTTTCAAAAAATAATTTTCTACTGTCGCAAATTTTAATTGCGCAGGGATTGCCTTTTCTACAGTAAATTTTTCAAAAAATAATTTTTTACTGTCGCAAATTTTAATTGCGCCAGGGATTGCCTTTTCTATAGTAAATTTTTCAAAATTTAATTTTATACTGTCGCAAATTTTAATTGCGCCAGGGATTGCCTTTTCTATAGTAAATTTTGCAAAAAAATAATTTTTTACTGTCGCAAATTTTAATTGCGCCAGGGATTGCCTTTTCTACAGTAAATTTTTCAAAAAATAATTTTCTACTGTCGCAAATTTTAATTGCGCCAGGGATTGCATTTTCTACAGTAAATTTTTCAAAAAATATTTTTTTACTGTCGCAAATTTTAATTGCGCCAGGGATTGCCTTTTCTATAGTAAATTTTTCAAAATTTAATTTTATACTGTCGCAAATTTGAATTGCGCCAGGGATTGCCTTTTCTATAGCAAATTTTGCAAGAAAATAATTTTTTACTGTCGCAAATTTTAATTGCGCCAGGGATTGCCTTTCTATAGTAATTTTCCAGAAAATAATTTTCTACTGTCGCAAATTTTAATTACGCCAGAGATTGCCTTTTCTATAGCAAATTATTCAAAAAAATAGTTTTTTACTGTCGCAAATTTTAAATACGCCAGGGATTGCCTTTTCTATAGTAAATTTTTCAAAAATAATTTTTTACTGTCGCAAATTTTAATTACGCCAGGGATTGCCTTTTCTACAGTAAATTTTTCAAAAAATAATTTTCTACTGTCGCAAATTTTAAATACGCCAGGGATTGCCTTTTCTACAGTAAATTTTTCAAAAAATAATTTTCTACTGTCGCAAATTTTAATTGCGCCAGGGATTGCCTTTTCTACAGTAAATTTTTCAAAAAATAATTTTTTACTGTCGCAAATTTTAATTGCGCCAGGGATTGCCTTTTCTATAGTAATTTTTTCAAAAAATAATTTTTTACTGTCGCAAATTTTAATTGCGCCAGGGATTGCCTTTTCTATAGTAAATTTTTCAAAAAATAATTTTTTACTGTCGCAAATTTTGATTACGCCAGGATTGCCTTTTCTATAGTAAATTATTCAAAAAATAATTTTTTAATGTCGCAAATTTTAATTACGCCAGGGATTGCCTTTTCTATAGTAAATTTTTCAAAAAATAATTTTTTACTGTCGCAAATTTTAATTGCGCCAGGGATTGCCTTTTATACAGTAAATTTTTTCGAAAAATAATTTTCTACTGTCGCAAATTTTAAATACTCCAGGGATTGCCTTTTCTACAGTAAATTTTTCAAAAAATAATTTTCTAATGTCGCAAATTTTAATTGCGCCAGGGATTGCCTTTTCTACAGTAAATTTTTCAAAAAATAATTTTTTACTGTCGCTAATTTTTAAATCCGCCAGGGATTGCCTTTTCTATAGTAAATTATTCAAAAAATAATTTTTTACTGTCGCAAATTTTAATTGCGCCAGGATTGCTTTTTCTATAGTAAATTTTTCACAAATTAATTTTTTACTGTCGCAAATTTTAAATGCGCCAGGGATTGCCTTTCTATAGTAATTTTTCAAAAAATAATTTTCTACTGTCGCAAATTTTAAATACGCCAGGGATTGCCTTTTCTACAGTAAATTTTTCAAAAAAATAATTTTCTACTGTCGCAAATTTTAATTGCGCCAGGGATTGCCTTTTCTACAGTAAATTTTTCAAAAAAATAATTTTTTACTGTCGCAAATTTTAATTGCGCCAGGGATTGCCTTTTCTATAGTAAATTTTTCAAAAAATAATTTTTTACTGTCGCAAATTTTAATTGCGCCAGGGATTGCCTTTTCTATAGTAAATTTTTCAAAAAATAATTTTTTACTGTCGCAAATTTTGATTACGCCAGGGATTGCCTTTTCTATAGTAAATTATTCAAAAAATAATTTTTTAATGTCGCAAATTTTAATTACGCCAGGGATTGCTTTTTCTATAGTAAATTTTTCAAAATTTAATTTTTTACAGTAGCAAATTTTAAATACGCCAGGGATTGCCTTTTCTATAGTAAATTTTTCAAAAAATAATTTTTTACTGTCGAAAATTTTAATTACGCCAGGGATTGCCTTTTCTATAGTAAATTATTCAAAAAATTAATTTTTTACTGTCGCAAATTTTAAATACGCCAGGGATTGCCTTTTCTATAGTAAATTTTTCAAAAATAATTTTTTACTGTCGCCAATTTTAATTGCGCCAGGGATTGCCTTTTATACAGTAAATTTTTCGAAAAATAATTTTCTACTGTCGCAAATTTTAAATACGCCAGGGATTGCCTTTTCTACAGTAAATTTTTCAAAAAATAATTTTCTACTGTCGCAAATTTTAATTGCGCCAGGGATTGCCTTTTCTACAGTAAATTTTTCAAAATTTAATTTTTTACAGTAGCAAATTTTAAATACGCCAGGGATTGCCTTTTCTATAGTAAATTTTTCAAAAAATAATTTTTTACTGTCGAAAATTTTAATTACGCCAGGGATTGCCTTTTCTATAGTAAATTATTCAAAAAATTAATTTTTTACTGTCGCAAATTTTAAATACGCAGGGATTGCCTTTTCTATAGTAAATTTTTCAAAAAATAATTTTTTACTGCCGCAAATTTAATTGCGCCAGGGATTGCCTTTTATACAGTAAATTTTTCGAAAAATAATTTTCTACTGTCGCAAATTTTAAATACTCCAGGGATTGCCTTTTCTACAGTAAATTTTTCAAAAAATAATTTTCTAATGTCGCAAATTTTAATTGCGCCAGGGATTGCCTTTTCTACAGTAAATTTTTCAAAAATAATTTTTTACTGTCGCTAATTTTAAATCCGCCAGGGATTGCCTTTTCTATAGTAAATTATTCAAAAAATAATTTTTTACTGTCGCAAATTTTAATTGCGCCAGGGATTGCTTTTTCTATAGTAAATTTTTCACAAATTAATTTTTTACTGTCGCAAATTTTAAATACGCCAGGGATTGCCTTTTCTATAGTAAATTTTTCAAAATTTAATTTTATACTGTCGCAAATTTGAATTGCCCCAGGGATTGCCTTTTCTATAGCAAATTTTGCAAAAAAATAATTTTTTACTGTCGCAAATTTTAATTGCGCCAGGGATTGCCTTTCTATAGTAATTTTTCAAAAAATAATTTTCTACTGCCGCAAATTTTAAATACGCCAGGGGATTGCCTTTTCTATAGTAAATTTTTCACAAATTAATTTTTTACTGTCGCAAATTTTAAATACGCTAGGGATTGCCTTTTCTATAGTAAATTATTCAAAAAATAATTTTTTACTGTCGCAAATTTTAAATACGCCAGGGATTGCCTTTTCTACAGTAAATTTTCAAAAAATAATTTTCTACTGTCGCAAATTTTAATTGCGCCAGGGATTGCCTTTTCTACAGTAAATTTTTCAAAATATAATTTTATACAGTCGCAAATTTAATTGCGCCAGGGATTGCCTTTTCTATAGTAAATTTTTCAAAAAATTAATTTTTTACTGTCGCAAATTTTAATTGCGCCAGAGATTGCCTTTTCTATAGTAAATTTTGCAAAAAAATAATTTTTTACTGTCGCAAATTTTAATTACGCCAGGGATTGCTCTTCTATAGTGAATTATTCAAAAAATAGTTTTTTACTGTCGCAAATTTTAGTTACGCCAGGGGATTGCCTTTTATATAGTAAATTTTTCAAAAAATAATTTTTTACTGTCGCAAATTTTAAATCCGCCGGGGATTGCCTTCTATAGTAATTTTTCAAAAATAATTTTCTACTGTCGCAAATTTTAATTTCGCCAGGGATTGCCTTTTTCTACAGTAAATTTTTCAAAAAATAATTTTCTACTGTCGCAAATTTTAATTGCGCCAGGGATTGCCTTTTCTACAGTACATTTTTCAAAAAATAATTTTCTACTGTCGCAAATTTTAAATACGCCAGGGATTGCCTTTTCTACAGTAAATTTTTCAAAAATAATTTTCTACTGTCGCAAATTTTAATTGCGCCAGGGATTGCCTTTCCTATAGTAAATTTTTCAAAAAATAATTGTTTACTGTCGCAAATTTTAATTGCGCCAGGGATTGCCTTTTCTATAGTAAAATTTTCAAAAAATAATTTTTTACTGTCTCAAATTTTAATTGCGCCAGGGACTGCCTTTCTATAGTAAATTTTTCAAAAAATAATTTTTTACTGTCGCAAATTTTAATTACGCCAGGGATTGCCATTTCTATAGTAAATTATTCAAAAAATAATTTTTTACTGTCGCAAATTTTAATTGCGCCAGGGATTGCCTTTTCTACAGTAAATTTTTCAAAAATTAATTTTTTACTGTCGTAAATTTTAATTACACCAGGGATTGCCTTTTCTATAGTAAATTTTTCAAAAAATAATTTTTTAATGTCGCAAATTTTAATTACGCCAGGGATTGCTTTTTCTATAGTTAATTTGTCAAAATTTAATTTTTTACAGTAGCAAATTTTAAATACGCCAGGGATTGCCTTTTCTATAGTAAATTTTTCAAAAAATAATTTTTTACTGTCGAAAATTTTAATTACGCCAGGGATTGCCTTTTCTATAGTAAATTATTCAAAAAATAATTTTTTACTGTCGCAAATTTTAAATACGCCTGGGATTGCCTTTTCTATAGTAAATTTTTCAAAAAAAATTTTTACTGTCGCAAATTTTAATTGCGCCAGGGATTGCCTTTCCTACAGTAAATTTTTCAAAAAATAATTTTTTACTGTCGCTAATTATAAATCCGCCAGGAATTGCCTTTTCTATAGTAAATTATTCAAAAAATAATATTTTACTGTCGCAAATTTTAATTGCGCCAGGGATTGCCTTTTATATAGTAAATTTTTCAAAAAATTATTTTCTACTGTCGCAAATTTTAAATACGCCAGGGATTGCCTTTTCTACAGTAATTTTTTCAAAAAATAATTTTCTACTGTCGCAAATTTTAATTGCGCCAGGGATTGCCTTTCCTACAGTAAATATTTCAAAAAATAATTTTTTACTGTCGCTAATTATAAATCCGCCAGGAATTGCCTTTTCTATAGTAAATTATTCAAAAAATAATATTTTACTGTCGCAAATTTTAAATACGCCAGGGATTGCCTTTTCTATAGTAAATTTTTCAAAAAATAATTTTTTACTGTCGCAAATTTTAATTGCGCCAGGGATTGCCTTTTCTACAGTACATTTTTCAAAAAATAATTTTTTACTGTCGCAAATTTTAATTACGCCAGGGATTGCCTTTTCTATAGTAAATTTTTCAAAAAATAATTTTTTACTGTCGCAAATTTTAATTACGCCAGGGATTGCTTTTTCTATAGTAAATTTTTCAAAATTTAATTTTTTACAGTAGCAAATTTTAAATAAGCCAAGGATTGCCTTTTCTATAGTAAATTATTCAAAAAATAATTTTTTACTGTCGCAAATTTTAATTGCGCCAGGGATTGCCTTTTCTACAGTAAATTTTTCAAAAATTAATTTTTTACTGTCGTAAATTTTAATTACGCCAGGGATTGCCTTTTCTATAGTAAATTTTTCAAAAAATAATTTTTTACTGTCGCAAATTTTAAATACGCCAGGGATTGCCTTTTCTATAGTAAATTATTCAAAAAATAATTTTTTACTCTCGCAAATTTTAATTGCGCCAAGGATTGCCTTTTCTACAGTAAATTTTTCAAAAATTAATTTTTTACTGTCGTAAATTTTAATTACGCCAGGGATTGCCTTTTCTATAGTAAATTTTTCAAAAAATAATTTTTAACTGTCGCAAATTTTAAATACGCCAGGGATTGCCTTTTTTATAGAAAATTTTTCAAAAAATAATTTTTTACTGTCGCAAATTTTAATTGCGCCAGGGATTGCCTTTTATACAGTAAATTTTTCAATAAATAATTTTCGACTGTCGCAAATTTTAAATACGCCAGGGATTGCCTTTTCTACAGTAAATTTTTCAAAATATAATTTTCTACTGCCGCAAATTTTAATGGCGCCAGGGATTGCCTTTTCTACAGTAAATTTTTCAAAAATAATTTTTTACTGTCGCTAATTTTAAATCCGCCATGGATTGCCTTTTCTATAGGAAATTATTCAAAAAATAATTTTTTACTGTCGCAAATTTTAATTGCGCCAGGGATTGCCTTTTCTATAGTAAATTTTTCAAAAATTAATTTTTTACTGTCGCAAATTTTAATTACGCCAGGGATTGCGTTTTCTATAGTAAATTTTTCAAAAATTAATTTTTTACAGTCGAAAATTTTCATAACGCCAGGGATTGCCTTTTCCATAGTAAATTATTCAAAAAATAATTTTATACTGTCGCAAATTTCAATTACGCCAGGGATTGCCTTTTCTATAGTAAATTATTCAAAAAATAATTTTTTACTGTCGCAAATTTTAAATACGCCAGGGATTGCCTTTTCTATAGTAAATTTTTCAAAAAATAATTTTTTACTGTCGCAAATTTTAATTGCGCCAGGGATTGCCTTTTCTACAGTACATTTTTCAAAAAATAATTTTCTACTGTCGCAAATTTTAAATACGCCAGGGATTGCCCTTTCTACAGTAAATTTTTCAAAAAATAATTTTCTACTGTCGCAAATTTTAATTGGGCCAGGGATTGCCTTTTCTATAGTAAATTTTTCAAAAAATAATTTTTTACTGTCGCAAATTTTAATTGCGCCAGGGATTGCCTTTTCTATAGAAAATTTTTCAAAAAATAATTTTTTACTGTTGCAGATTTTAATTGCGCCTGGGATTGCCTTTTCTATAGTAAATTTTTTACTGTCGCAAATTTTAATTACGCCAGGGATTGCGTTTTCTATAGTAAATTATTCAAAAAATAATTTTTTACTGTCGCAAATTTTAATTGCGCCAGGGATTGCCTTTTCTACAGTAAATTTTTCAAAAATTAATTTTTTACTGTCGTAAATTTTAATTGCGCCAGGGATTCCAGGGATTGCCTTTTATATAGTAAATTTTTCAAAAATTATTTTCTACTGTCGCAAATTTTAAATACGCCAGGGATTGCCTTTTCTACAGTAATTTTTTCAAAAATAATTTTCTACTGTCGCAAATTTAATTGCGCCAGGGATTGCCTTTTCCTACAGTAAATATTTCAAAAAATAATTTTTTACTGTCGCTAATTATAAATCCGCCAGGAATTGCCTTTTCTATAGTGTAAATTATTCAAAAAATAATATTTTACTGTCGCAAATTTTAAATACGCCAGGGATTGCCTTTTCTATAGTAAATTTTTCAAAAAATAATTTTTTACTGTCGCAAATTTTAATTGCGCCAGGGATTGCCTTTTCTACAGTACATTTTTCAAAAATAATTTTTTACTGTCGCAAATTTTAATTACGCCAGGGATTGCCTTTTCTATAGTAAATTTTTCAAAAAATAATTTTTTACTGTCGCAAATTTTAATTACGCCAGGGATTGCTTTTTCTATAGTAAATTTTTCAAAATTTAATTTTTTACAGTAGCAAATTTTAAATAAGCCAAGGATTGCCTTTTCTATAGTAAATTATTCAAAAATAATTTTTTACTGTCGCAAATTTTAATTGCGCCAGGATTGCCTTTTCTACAGTAAATTTTTCAAAAATTAATTTTTTACTGTCGTAAATTTTTAATTACGCCAGGGATTGCCTTTTCTATAGTAAATTTTTCAAAAAATAATTTTTTACTGTCGCAAATTTTAAATACGCCAGGGATTGCCTTTTCTATAGTAAATTATTCAAAAAATAATTTTTTACTTTTTACTCTCGCAAATTTTAATTGCGCCAAGGATTGCCTTTTCTACAGTAAATTTTTCAAAAATTAATTTTTTACTGTCGTAAATTTTAATTACGCCAGGGATTGCCTTTTCTATAGTAAATTTTTCAAAAAATAATTTTTAACTGTCGCAAATTTTAAATACGCCAGGGATTGCCTTTTTTATAGAAAATTTTTCAAAAAATAATTTTTTACTGTCGCAAATTTTAATTGCGCCAGGGATTGCCTTTTATACAGTAAATTTTTCAATAAATAATTTTCGACTGTCGCAAATTTTAAATACGCCAGGGATTGCCTTTTCTACAGTAAATTTTTCAAAATATAATTTTCTACTGCCGCAAATTTTAATGGCGCCAGGGATTGCCTTTTCTACAGTAAATTTTTCAAAAATAATTTTTTACTGTCGCTAATTTTAAATCCGCCATGGATTGCCTTTTCTATAGGAAATTATTCAAAAAATAATTTTTTACTGTCGCAAATTTTAATTACGCCAGGGATTGCCTTTTCTATAGTAAATTTTTCAAAAATTAATTTTTTACTGTCGCAAATTTTAATTACGCCAGGGATTGCGTTTTCTATAGTAAATTTTTCAAAAATTAATTTTTTACAGTCGAAAATTTTCATAACGCCAGGGATTGCCTTTTCCATAGTAAATTATTCAAAAAATAATTTTATACTGTCGCAAATTTCAATTACGCCAGGGATTGCCTTTTCTATAGTAAATTATTCAAAAAATAATTTTTTACTGTCGCAAATTTTAAATACGCCAGGGATTGCCTTTTCTATAGTAAATTTTTCAAAAAATAATTTTTTTACTGTCGCAAATTTTAATTGCGCCAGGGATTGCCTTTTCTACAGTACATTTTTCAAAAAATAATTTTCTACTGTCGCAAATTTTAAATACGCCAGGGATTGCCCTTTCTACAGTAAATTTTTCAAAAAATAATTTTCTACTGTCGCAAATTTTAATTGGGCCAGGGATTGCCTTTTCTATAGTAAATTTTTCAAAAAATAATTTTTTACTGTCGCAAATTTTAATTGCGCCAGGGATTGCCCTTTTCTATAGAAAATTTTTCAAAAAATAATTTTTTACTGTTGCAGATTTTAATTGCGCCCTGGGATTGCCTTTTTCTATAGTAAATTTTTTACTGTCGCAAATTTTAATTACGCCAGGGATTGCCTTTTCTATAGTAAATTTTTCAAAAATAATTTTTTACTGTCGCAAATTTTAATTACGCCAGGGATTGCTTTTTCTATAGTAAATTTTTCAAAATTTAATTTTTTACAGTAGCAAATTTTAAATACGCCAGGGATTGCCTTTTCTATAGTAAATTATTCAAAAAATAATTTTTTACTGTCGCAAATTTTAATTGCGCCAGGGATTGCCTTTTCTACAGTAAATTTTTCAAAAATTAATTTTTTTACTGTCGCAAATTTTAATTGCGCCAGGGATTGCCTTTTCTATAGTAAATTTTTCAAAAAATAATTTTTTACTGTCGCAAATTTTAATTGCGCCAGGGATTGCCTTTTATACAGTAAATTTTTCAAAAAATAATTTTCTACTGTCGCAAATTTTAAATACGCCAGGGATTGCCTTTTCTACAGAAAATTTTTCAAAAAATAATTTTCTACTGTCGCAAATTTTAATTGCGCCAAGGATTGCCTTTTCTACAGTAAATTTTTCAAAAATTAATATTTTACTGTCGTAAATTTTAATTACGCCAGGGATTGCCTTTTCTATAGTAAATTTTTCAAAAAAATAATTTTTTACTGTCGCAAATTTTAAATACGCCAGGGATTGCCTTTTCTATAGTAAATTTTGCAAAAAATAATTTTTTACTGTCGCAAATTTTAATTGCGCCAGGGATTGCCTTTTCTATAGTAAATTTTTCAAAAAATAATTTTTTACTGTCGCAAATTTTAAATACGCCAGGGATTGCCTTTTCTACAGTAAATTTTTCAAAAAATAATTTTTTACTGTCGCAAATTTTAAATACGCCAGGGATTGCCTTTTCTACAGTAAATTTTTCAAAAAATAATTTTTTACTGTCGCAAATTTTAATTGCGCCAGGGATTGCCTTTTCTATAGTAAATTTTTCAAAAAATAATTTTTTACTGTCGCAAATTTTAATTGCGCCAGGGATTGCCTTTTCTATAGTAAAATTTTTCAAAAAATAATTTTTTACTGTCGCAAATTTTAATTGCGCCAGGGATTGCCTTTTATACAGTAAATTTTTCAAAAAATAATTTTCTACTGTCGCAAATTTTAAATACGCCAGGGATTGCCTTTTCTACAGAAAATTTTTCAAAAAATAATTTTCTACTGTCGCAAATTTTAATTGCGCCAGGGATTGCCTTTTCTACAGTAAATTTTTCAAAAAATAATTTTTTACTGTCGCTAATTTTAAATCCGCCATGGATTGCCTTTTCTATAGGAAATTATTCAAAAAATAATTTTTTTACTGTCGCAAATTGTAAATGCGCCAGGGATTGCCTTTTCTATAGTAAATTTTTCAAAAAATAATTTTTTACTGTCGCACATATTAATTGCGCCAGGGATTGCCTTTTCTATAGTAAATTTTTCAAAAAATAATTTTTTACTGTCGCAAACTTTGATTACGCCAGGGATTGCCTTTTCTATAGTAAATTATTCAAAAAATAATTTTTTAATGTCGCAAATTTTAATTACGCCAGGGATTGCTTTTTCTATAGTAAATTTTTCAAAATTTAATTTTTTACAGTAGCAAATTTTAAATACGCCAGGGATTGCCTTTTCTATAGTAAATTTTTCAAAAAATAATTTTTTACTGTCGAAAATTTTAATTACGCCAGGGATTGCCTTTTCTATAGTAAATTATTCAAAAAATAATTTTTTACTGTCGCAAATTTTAAATACGCCAGGGATTGCCTTTTCTATAGTAAATTATTCAAAAAATAATTTTTTACTGTCGCAAATCTTAAATACGCCAGGGATTGCCTTTTCTATAGTAAATTTTTCAAAAAATAATTTTTTTACTGTCGCAAATTTTAATTGCGCCAGGGATTGCCTTTTCTATAGTAAATTATTCAAAAAATAATTTTTTACTGTCGCAAATTTTAAATACGCCAGGGATTGCCTTTTCTATAGTAAATTTTTCAAAAAATAATTTTTTACTGTCGCAAATTTTAATTGCGCCAGGGATTGCTTTTTCTACAGTACATTTTTCAAAAAATAATTTTCTACTGTCGCAAATTTTAAATACGCCAGGGATTGCCCTTTCTACAGTAAATTTTTCAAAAAATAATTTTCTACTGTCGCAAATTTTAATTGCGCCAGGGATTGCCTTTTCTACAGTAAATTTTTCAAAAAATAATTTTTTACTGTCGCAAATTTTAATTGCGCCAGGGATTGCCTTTTCTATAGTAAATTTTTCAAAAAATTATTTTTTACTGTCGCAAATTTTAATTGCGCCAGGGATTCCCTTTTCTATAGTAAATTTTTCAAAAAATAATTTTTTACTGTCGCAAATTTTAATTACGCCAGGGATTGCCTTTTCTATAGTAAATTTTTCAAAAAATAATTTTTTTACTGTCGCAAATTTTAATTACGCCAGGGATTGCTTTTTCTATAGTAAATTTTTCAAAATTTAATTTTTTACAGTAGCAAATTTTAAATACGCCAGGGATTGCCTTTTCTATAGTAAATTATTCAAAAAATAATTTTTTACTGTCGCAAATTTTAATTGCGCCAGGGATTGCCTTTTCTACAGTAAATTTTTCAAAAATTAATTTTTTACTGTCGTAAATTTTAATAACGCCAGGGATTGCCTTTTCTATAGTAAATTTTTCAAAATTTAATTTTTTACAGTAGCAAATTTTAAATACGCCAGGGATTGCCTTTTCTATAGTAAATTATTCAAAAAATAATTTTTTACTGTCGCAAATTTTAATTGGGGCAGGGATTGCCTTTTCTACAGTAAATTTTTCAAAAATTAATATTTTACTGTCGTAAATTTTAATTACGCCAGGGATTGCCTTTTCTATAGTAAATTTTTCAAAAAATAATTTTTTACTGTCGCAAATTTTAAATACGCCAGGGATTGCCTTTTCTATAGTAAATTTTGCAAAAAATAATTTTTTACTGTCGCAAATTTTAATTGCGCCAGGGATTTGCCTTTTCTATAGTAAATTTTTCAAAAAATAATTTTTTACTGTCGCTAATTTTAAATACGCCAGGGATTGCCTTTTCTACAGTAAATTTTTCAAAAAATAATTTTTTACTGTTGCAAATTTTAATTGCGCCAGGGATTGCCTTTTCTATAGTAAATTTTTCAAAAAATAATTTTTTACTGTCGCAAATTTTAATTGCGCCAGGGATTGCCTTTTCTATAGTAAATTTTGCAAAAAAATAATTTTTTACTGTCGCAAATTTTAATTGCGCCAGGGATTGCCTTTTCTATAGTAAATTGTTCAAAAAATAATTTTTTAATGTCGCAAATTTTAAATACGCCAGGGATTGCCTTTTCTATAGTAAATTTTTCAAAAAATAATTTTTTACTGTCGCAAATTTTAATTGCGCCAGGGATTGCCTTTTATACAGTAAATTTTTCAAAAAATAATTTTCTACTGTCGCAAATTTTAAATACGCCAGGGATTGCCTTTTCTACAGAAAATTTTTCAAAAAATAATTTTCTACTGTCGCAAATTTTAATTGCGCCAGGGATTGCCTTTTCTACAGTAAATTTTTCAAAAAATAATTTTTTACTGTCGCTAATTTTAAATCCGCCATGGATTGCCTTTTCTATAGGAAATTATTCAAAAAATAATTTTTTACTGTCGCAAATTTTAATTGCGCCAGGGATTGCCTTTTCTATAGTAAATTTTTCAAAAATTAATTTTTTACTGTCGCAAATTTTAATTACTCCAGGGATTGCCTTTTCTATAGTAAATTTTTCAAAAATTAATTTTTTACAGTCGAAAATTTTCATTACGCCTGGGATTGCCTTTTCCATAGTAAATTATTCAAAAAATAATTTTATACTGTCGAAAATTTTAATTGCGCCAGGGATTGCCTTTTCTATATTAAATTTTTCACAAAATAATTTTTTACTGTCGCAAATTTTAAATACGCCAGGGATTGCCTTTTCTATAGTAAATTTTGCAAAAAATAATTTTTTACTATCGCAAATTTTAATTGCGCCAGGGATTGCCTTTTCTATAGTAAATTTGGCAAAAAAATAATTTTTTACTGCCGCAAATTTTAATTGGGGCCAGGGATTGCCTTTTCTATAGTAAATTTTTCGCAAATTAATTTTTTACTGTCGCAAATTTTAAATACGCCAGGGATTGCCTCTTCTATAGTAAATTATTCAAAAAATAATTTTTTACTGTCGCAAATTTTAAATACGCCAGGGATTGCCTTTTCTATAGTAAATTTTTCAAAAAATAATTTTTTACTGTCGCAAATTTTAATTGCGCCAGGGATTGCCTTTTATACAGTAAATTTTTCAAAAAATTATTTTCTACTGTCGCAAATTTTAAATACGCCAGGGATTGCCTTTTCCATAGTAAATTATTCAAAAAATAATTTTATACTGTCGAAAATTTTAATTGCGCCAGGGATTGCCTTTTCTATATTAAATTTTTCACAAAATAATTTTTTACTGTCGCAAATTTTAAATACGCCAGGGATTGCCTTTTCTATAGTAAATTTTGCAAAAAATAATTTTTTACTGTCGCAAATTTTAATTGCGCCAGGGATTGCCTTTTCTATAGTAAATTTGGCAAAAAAATAATTTTTTACTGTCGCAAATTTTAATTGCGCCAGGGATTGCCTTTTCTATAGTAAATTTTTCGCAAATTAATTTTTTACTGTCGCAAAATTTAAATACGCCAGGGATTGCCTCTTCTATAGTAAATTATTCAAAAAATAATTTTTTACTGTCGCAAATTTTAAATACGCCAGGGATTGCCTTTTCTATAGTAAATTTTGCAAAAAAATAATTTTTTACTGGCGCAAATTTTAATTGCGCCAGGCATTGCCTTTTCTATAGTAAATTTTTCACAAATTAATTTTTTACTGTCGCAAATTTTAAATACGCCAGGGATTGCCTCTTCTATAGTAAATTATTCAAAAAATAATTTTTTACTGTCGCAAATTTTAAATACGCCTGGGATTGCCTTTTCTATAGTAAATTTTTCAAAAAATAATTTTTTACTGTCGCAAATTTTAATTGCGCCAGGGATTGCCTTTTATACAGTAAATTTTTCAAAAAAATTATTTTCTACTGTCGCAAATTTTAAATACGCCAGGGATTGCCTTTTCTACAGTAAATTTTTAAAAAAATAATTTTCTACTGTCGCAAATTTTAATTGCGCCAGAGATTGCCTTTTCTACAATTTTTTACTCTCGCAAATTTTAAATGCGCCAGGGATTGCCTTTTCTATAGTAAATTTTTCACAAATTAATTTTTTCTGTCGCAAATTAAATACGCCAGGGATTGCCTTTTCTATAGTAAATTATTCAAAAAATAATTTTCTACTGTCGCAAATTTTAAATACGCCAGGGATTGCCTTTTCTACAGTAAATTTTTCAAAAAATAATTTTCTACTGTCGCAAATTTTAATTGCGCCAGGGATTGCCTTTTCTACAGTAAATTTTTCACAAATTAATTTTTTACTCTCGCAAATTTTAAATGCGCCAGGGATTGCCTTTTCTATAGTAAATTTTTCACAAATTAATTTTTTCTGTCGCAAATTAAATACGCCAGGGATTGCCTTTTCTATAGTAAATTATTCAAAAAATAATTTTCTACTGTCGCAAATTTTAAATACGCCAGGGATTGCCCTTTCTACAGTAAATTTTTCAAAAAATAATTTTCTACTGTCGCAAATTTTAATTGCGCCAGGGATTGCCTTTTCTACAGTAAATTTTTCAAAAAATAATTTTTTACTGTCGCAAATTTTAATTGCGCCAGGGATTGCCTTTTCTATAGTAAATTTTTCAAAAAATTATTTTTTACTGTCGCAAATTTTAATTGCGCCAGGGATTCCCTTTTCTATAGTAAATTTTTCAAAAAATAATTTTTTACTGTCGCAAATTTTAATTACGCCAGGGATTGCCTTTTCTATAGTAAATTTTTCAAAAAATAATTTTTTACTGTCGCAAATTTTAATTACGCCAGGGATTGCTTTTTCTATAGTAAATTTTTCAAAATTTAATTTTTTACAGTAGCAAATTTTAAATACGCCAGGGATTGCCTTTTCTATAGTAAATTATTCAAAAAATAATTTTTTACTGTCGCAAATTTTAATTACGCCAGGGATTGCTTTTTCTATAGTAAATTTTTCAAAATTTAATTTTTTACAGTAGCAAATTTTAAATACGCCAGGGATTGCCTTTTCTATAGTAAATTATTCAAAAAATAATTTTTTACTGTCGCAAATTTTAATTGCGCCAGGGATTGCCTTTTCTACAGTAAATTTTTCAAAAATTAATTTTTTACTGTCGTAAATTTTAATTGCGCCAGGGATTGCCTTTTCTACAGTAAATTTTTCAAAATTTAATTTTTTACAGTAGCAAATTTTAAATACGCCAGGGATTGCCTTTTCTATAGTAAATTATTCAAAAAATAATTTTTTACTGTCGCAAATTTTAATTGCGCCAGGGATTGCCTTTTCTACAGTAAATTTTTCAAAAATTAATTTTTTACTGTCGTAAATTTTAATTACGCCAGGGATTGCCTTTTCTATAGTAAATTTTTCAAAATTTAATTTTTTACAGTAGCAAATTTTAAATACGCCAGGGATTGCCTTTTCTATAGTAAATTATTCAAAAAAATAATTTTTTACTGTCGCAAATTTTAATTGGGGCAGGGATTGCCTTTTCTACAGTAAATTTTTCAAAAATTAATATTTTACTGTCGTAAATTTTAATTACGCCAGGGATTGCCTTTTCTATAGTAAATTTTTCAAAAATAATTTTTTACTGTCGCAAATTTTAAATACGCCAGGGATTGCCTTTTCTATAGTAAATTTTGCAAAAAATAATTTTTTACTGTCGCAAATTTTAATTGCGCCAGGGATTGCCTTTTCTATAGTAAATTTTTCAAAAAATAATTTTTTACTGTCGCAAATTTTAAATACGCCAGGGATTGCCTTTTCTACAGTAAATTTTTCAAAAAATAATTTTTTACTGTCGCAAATTTTAATTGCGCCAGGGATTGCCTTTTCTATAGTAAATTTTTCAAAAATAATTTTTTACTCTCGCAAATTTTAATTGCGCCAGGGATTGCCTTTTCTATAGTAAATTTTGCAAAAAATAATTTTTTACTGTCGCAAATTTTAATTGCGCCAGGGATTGCCTTTTCTGTAGTAAATTGTTCAAAAAATAATTTTTTAATGTCGCAAATTTTAAATACGCCAGGGATTGCCTTTTCTATAGTAAATTTTTCAAAAAATAATTTTTTACTGTCGCAAATTTTAATTGCGCCAGGGATTGCCTTTTATACAGTAAATTTTTCAAAAAATAATTTTCTACTGTCGCAAATTTTAAATACGCCAGGGATTGCCTTTTCTACAGAAAATTTTTCAAAAAATAATTTTCTACTGTCGCAAATTTTAATTGCGCCAGGGATTGCCTTTTCTACAGTAAATTTTTCAAAAAATAATTTTTTACTGTCGCTAATTTTAAATCCGCCATGGATTGCCTTTTCTATAGGAAATTATTCAAAAAATAATTTTTTACTGTCGCAAATTTTAATTGCGCCAGGGATTGCCTTTTCTATAGTAAATTTTTCAAAAATTAATTTTTTACTGTCGCAAATTTTAATTACTCCAGGGATTGCCTTTTCTATAGTAAATTTTTCAAAATTAATTTTTTACAGTCGAAAATTTTCATTACGCCTGGGATTGCCTTTTCCATAGTAAATTATTCAAAAAATAATTTTATACTGTCGAAAATTTTAATTGCGCCAGGGATTGCCTTTTCTATATTAAATTTTTCACAAATAATTTTTTACTGTCGCAAATTTTAAATACGCCAGGGATTGCCTTTTCTATAGTAAATTTTGCAAAAAATAATTTTTTACTGTCGCAAATTTTAATTGCGCCAGGGATTGCCTTTTCTATAGTAAATTTGGCAAAAAAAATAATTTTTTACTGCCGCAAATTTTAATTGGGCCAGGGATTGCCTTTTCTATAGTAAATTTTTCGCAAATTAATTTTTTACTCTCGCAAAATTTAAATACGCCAGGGATTGCCTCTTCTATAGTAAATTATTCAAAAAATAATTTTTTACTGTCGCAAATTTTAAATACGCCAGGGATTGCCTTTTCTATAGTAAATTTAGCAAAAAAATAATTTTTTACTGGCGCAAATTTTAATTGCGCCAGGCATTGCCTTTTCTATAGTAAATTTTTCACAAATTAATTTTTTACTGTCGCAAATTTTAAATACGCCAGGGATTGCCTCTTCTATAGTAAATTATTAAAAAAATAATTTTTTACTGTCGCAAATTTTAAATACGCCAGGGATTGCCTTTTCTATAGTAAATTTTTCAAAAAATAATTTTTTACTGTCGCAAATTTTAATTGCGCCAGGGATTGCCTTTTATACAGTAAATTTTTCAAAAAATTATTTTCTACTGTCGCAAATTTTAAATACGCCAGGGATTGCCTTTTCCATAGTAAATTATTCAAAAAATAATTTTATACTGTCGAAAATTTTAATTGCGCCAGGGATTGCCTTTTCTATATTAAATTTTTCACAAAATAATTTTTTACTGTCGCAAATTTTAAATACGCCAGGGATTGCCTTTTCTATAGTAAATTTTGCAAAAAATAATTTTTTACTGTCGCAAATTTTAATTGCGCCAGGGATTGCCTTTTCTATAGTAAATTTGGCAAAAAAATAATTTTTTACTGTCGCAAATTTTAATTGCGCCAGGGATTGCCTTTTCTATAGTAAATTTTTCGCAAATTAATTTTTTACTGTCGCAAAATTTAAATACGCCAGGGATTGCCTCTTCTATAGTAAATTATTCAAAAAATAATTTTTTACTGTCGCAAATTTTAAATACGCCAGGGATTGCCTTTTCTATAGTAAATTTTGCAAAAAAATAATTTTTTACTGGCGCAAATTTTAATTGCGCCAGGCATTGCCTTTTCTATAGTAAATTTTTCACAAATTAATTTTTTACTGTCGCAAATTTTAAATACGCCAGGGATTGCCTCTTCTATAGTAAATTATTCAAAAAATAATTTTTTACTGTCGCAAATTTTAAATACGCCAGGGATTGCCTTTTCTATAGTAAATTTTTCAAAAAATAATTTTTTACTGTCGCAAATTTTAATTGCGCCAGGGATTGCCTTTTATACAGTAAATTTTTCAAAAAATTATTTTCTACTGTCGCAAATTTTAAATACGCCAGGGATTGCCTTTTCTACAGTAAATTTTTCAAAAAATAATTTTCTACTGTCGCAAATTTTAATTGCGCCAGGGATTGCCTTTTCTACAGTAAATTTTTCACAAATTAATTTTTTACTCTCGCAAATTTTAAATGCGCCAGGGATTGCCTTTTCTATAGTAAATTTTTCACAAATTAATTTTTTCTGTCGCAAATTAAATACGCCAGGGATTGCCTTTTCTACAGTAAATTTTTCAAAAAATAATTTTTTACTGTCGCAAATTTTAATTACGCCAGGGATTGCCTTTTCTATAGTAAATTTTTCAAAATCTAATTTTATACTGTCAGAAATTTTAATTGCGCCAGGGATTGCCTTTTCTATAGTAAATTTTTCAAAAAATTAATTTTTTACTGTCGCAAATTTTAAATACGCCAGGGATTGCCTTTTATACAGTAAATTTTTCAAAAAATAATTTTCTACTGTCGCAAATTTTAAATACGCCAGGGATTGCCTTTTCTACAGAAAATTTTTCAAAACATAATTTTCTACTGTCGCATATTTTAATTGCGCCAGGGATTGCCTTTTCTACAGTAAATTTTTCAAAAAATAATTTTTTACTGTCGCTAATTTTAAATCCGCCATGGATTGCCTTTTCTATAGGAAATTATTCAAAAAATAATTTTTTACTGTCGCAAATTTTAATTGCGCCAGGGATTGCCTTTTCTATAGTAAATTTTTCAAAAATTAATTTTTTACTGTCGCAAATTTTAATTACGCCAGGGATTGCCTTTTCTATAGTAAATTTTTCAAAAATTAATTTTTTACAGTCGAAAATTTTCATTACGCCAGGGATTGCCTTTTCCATAGTAAATTATTCAAAAAATAATTTTATACTGTCGCAAATTTTAATTGCGCCAGGGATTGCCTTTTCTACAGTAAATTTTTAAAAAAATAATTTTTTACTGTTGCTAATTTTAAATCCGCCAGGGATTGCCTTTTCTATAGGAAAATATTCAAAAAATAATTTTTTACTGTCGCAAATTTTAATTGCGCCAGGGATTGCCTTTTCTATAGTAAATTTTGCAAAAAATAATTTTTTAATGTCGCAAATTTTAAATCCGCCAGGGTTTGCCTTTTCTATAGTAAATTTTTCACAAATTAATTTTTTACTGTCGCAAATTTTAATTGGGCCAATGATTGCCTTTTCTACAGTAAATTTTTCAAAAAATAATTTTCTACTGTCGCAAATTTTAATTGCGCCAGGGATTGCCTTTTCTATAGTAAATTTTTCAAAAAATAATTTTTTACTGTCGAAAATTTTAATTACGCGAGGGATTGCCTTTTCTATAGTAAATTTTTCAAAAAATTATTTTTTACTGTCGCAAATTTTAATTACGCCAGGGATTGCCTTTTCTATAGTAAATTATTCAAAAAATAATTTTTTACTGTCGCAAATTTTAAATACGCCAGGGATTGCCTTTTCTATAGTAAATTTTTCAAAAAATAATTTTTTACTGTCGCAAATTTTAATTACGCCAGGGATTGCCTTTTCTACAGTAAATTTTTCAAAAAATAATTTTCTACTGTCGCAAATTTTAAATACGCCAGGGATTGCCTTTTCTATAGTAAATTTTTCAAAAAATGTTTTTTTACTGTCGCAAATTTTAATTGCGCCAAGGTTTGCCTTTTCTACAGTAAATTTTTCAAAAAATAATTTTTTAATGTCGCAAATTTTAATTGCGCCAGGGATTGCCTTTTCTATAGTAAATTTTTCAAAAAATAATTTTTTACTGTCGCAAATTTTAATTGCGCCAGGGATTGCCTTTTCTATAGTAAATTTTTCAAAAAATAATTTTTTACTGTCGCAAATTTTAATTACGCCAGGGATTGCCTTTTCTATAGTAAATTTTTCAAAAAATAATTTTTTACTGTCGCAAATTTTAATTACGCCAGGGATTGCTTTTTCTATAGTAAATTTTTCAAAATTTAATTTTTTACAGTAGCACATTTTAAATACGCCAGGGATTGCCTTTTCTATAGTAAATTATTCAAAAAATAATTTTTTACTGTCGCAATTTTAATTGCGCCAGGGATTGCCTTTTCTACAGTAAATTTTTCAAAAATTAATTTTTTACTGTCGTAAATTTTAATTACGCCAGGGATTGCCTTTTCTATAGTAAATTTTTCAAAAAATAATTTTTTACTGTCGCAAATTTTAAATACGCCAGGGATTGCCTTTTCTATAGTAAATTTTGCAAAAAATAATTTTTTACTGTCGCAAATTTTAATTGCGCCAGGGATTGCCTTTTCTATAGTAAATTTTTCAAAAAATAATTTTTTACTGTCGAAAATTTTAATTACGCCAGGGATTGCCTTTTCTATAGTAAATTATTCAAAAAATAATTTTTTACTGTCGCAAATTTTAAATACGCCAGGGATTGCCTTTTCTAGAGTAAATTTTTCAAAAAATATTTTTTTACTGTCGCAAATTTTAATTGCGCCAGGGATTACCTTTTATACAAAAAATTTTTCAAAAAATAATTTTCTACTGTCGCAAATTTTAAATACGCCAGGGATTGCCTTTTCTACAGTAAATTTTTCAAAAAATAATTTTTTACTGTCGTAAATTTTAATTACGCCAGGGATTGCCTTTTCTATAGTAAATTTTTCAAAAAATAATTTTTTACTGTCGCAAATTTTAATTACGCCAGGGATTGCCTTTTCTACAGTAAATTTTTCAAAAAATAATTTTCTACTGTCGCAAATTTTAAATACGCCAGGGATTGCCTTTTCTATAGTAAATTTTTCAAAAAATATTTTTTTACTGTCGCAAATTTTAATTGCGCCAAGGTTTGCCTTTTCTACAGTAAATTTTTCAAAAATTAATTTTTTACTGTCGTAAATTTTAATTACGCCAGGGATTGCCTTTTCTATAGTAAATTTTTCAAAAAATAATTTTTTACTGTCGCAAATTTTAAATACGCCAGGGATTGCCTTTTCTATAGTAAATTTTTCAAAAAATAATTTTTTACTGTCGCAAATTTTAATTACGCCAGGGATTGCCTTTTCTACAGTAAATTTTTCAAAAAATAATTTTCTACTGTCGCAAATTTTAAATACGCCAGGGATTGCCTTTTCTATAGTAAATTTTTCAAAAATGTTTTTTTACTGTCGCAAATTTTAATTGCGCCAAGGTTTGCCTTTTCTACAGTAAATTTTTCAAAAAATAATTTTTTAATGTCGCAAATTTTAATTGCGCCAGGGATTGCCTTTTCTATAGTAAATTTTTCAAAAAATAATTTTTTACTGTCGCAAATTTTAATTGCGCCAGGGATTGCCTTTTCTATAGTAAATTTTTCAAAAAATAATTTTTTACTGTCGCAAATTTTAATTACGCCAGGGATTGCCTTTTCTATAGTAAATTTTTCAAAAAATAATTTTTTACTGTCGCAAATTTTAATTACGCCAGGGATTGCTTTTTCTATAGTAAATTTTTCAAAATTTAATTTTTTACAGTAGCACATTTTAAATACGCCAGGGATTGCCTTTTCTATAGTAAATTATTCAAAAAATAATTTTTTACTGTCGCAATTTTAATTGCGCCAGGGATTGCCTTTTCTACAGTAAATTTTTCAAAAATTAATTTTTTACTGTCGTAAATTTTAATTACGCCAGGGATTGCCTTTTCTATAGTAAATTTTTCAAAAAATAATTTTTTACTGTCGCAAATTTTAAATACGCCAGGGATTGCCTTTTCTATAGTAAATTTTGCAAAAAATAATTTTTTACTGTCGCAAATTTTAATTGCGCCAGGGATTGCCTTTTCTATAGTAAATTTTTCAAAAAATAATTTTTTTACTGTCGAAAATTTTAATTACGCCAGGGATTGCCTTTTCTATAGTAAATTATTCAAAAAATAATTTTTTACTGTCGCAAATTTTAAATACGCCAGGGATTGCCTTTTCTAGAGTAAATTTTTCAAAAAATATTTTTTTACTGTCGCAAATTTTAATTGCGCCAGGGATTACCTTTTATACAAAAAATTTTTCAAAAAATAATTTTCTACTGTCGCAAATTTTAAATACGCCAGGGATTGCCTTTTCTACAGTAAATTTTTCAAAAAATAATTTTTTACTGTCGTAAATTTTAATTACGCCAGGGATTGCCTTTTCTATAGTAAATTTTTCAAAAAATAATTTTTTACTGTCGCAAATTTTAATTACGCCAGGGATTGCCTTTTCTACAGTAAATTTTTCAAAAAATAATTTTCTACTGTCGCAAATTTTAAATACGCCAGGGATTGCCTTTTCTATAGTAAATTTTTCAAAAAATATTTTTTTACTGTCGCAAATTTTAATTGCGCCAAGGTTTGCCTTTTCTACAGTAAATTTTTCAAAAATTAATTTTTTACTGTCGTAAATTTTAATTACGCCAGGGATTGCCTTTTCTATAGTAAATTTTTCAAAAAATAATTTTTTACTGTCGCAAATTTTAAATACGCCAGGGATTGCCTTTTTTATAGTAAATTTTGCAAAAAATAATTTTTTACTGTCGCAAATTTTAATTGCGCCAGGGATTGCCTTTTCTATAGTAAATTTTTCAAAAAATAATTTTTTACTGTCGAAAATTTTAATTACGCCAGGGATTGCCTTTTCTATAGTAAATTATTCAAAAAATAATTTTTTACTGTCGCAAATTTTAAATACGCCAGGGATTGCCTTTTCTAGAGTAAATTTTTCAAAAAATATTTTTTTACTGTCGCAAATTTTAATTGCGCCAGGGATTACCTTTTATACAAAAATTTTTTCAAAAAATAATTTTCTACTGTCGCAAATTTTAAATACGCCAGGGATTGCCTTTTCTACAGTAAATTTTTCAAAAAATAATTTTCTACTGTCGCAAATTTTAATTGCGGCAGGGATTGCCTTTTCTACAGTAAATTTTTCAAAAAATAATTTTTTACTGTCGCTAATTTTAAATCCGCCATGGATTGCCTTTTCTATAGGAAATTATTCAAAAATAATTTTTTACTGTCGCAAATTTTAATTGCGCCAGGGATTGCCTTTTCTATAGTAAATTTTTCAAAAATTAATTTTATACTGTCGCAAATTTTAATTACGCCAGGGATTGCCTTTTCTATAGTAAAATTTTCAAAAATTAATTTTTTACAGTCGAAAATCTTCATTACGCCAGGGATTGCCTTTTCCATAATAATTTTATACTGTCGCAAATTTTAATTGCGCCAGGGATTGCCTTTTCTATAGTAAATTTTTCACAAAATAATTTTCTACTGTCGCAAATTTTAACTGCGCCAAGGATTGCCTTTTCTACAGTAAATTTTTCAAAAAATAATTTTTTACTGTCGCAAATTTTAATTACGCTAGGGATTGCCGTTTCTACAGTAAATTTTTCAAAAAATAATTTTTTACTGTCGCATATTTTAATTACCACAGGGATTGCTTTTTCTATAGTAAATTTGGCAAAAAAATAATTTTTTACTGTCGCAAATTTGATTACGCCAGGGATTGCCTTTTCTATAGTAAATTATTCAAAAAATAATTTTTACTGTCGCAAATTTTAAATACGCCAGGGATTGCCTTTTCTAGAGTAAATTTTTCAAAAAATATTTTTTTACTGTCGCAAATTTTAATTGCGCCAGGGATTACCTTTTATACAAAAAATTTTTCAAAAAATAATTTTCTACTGTCGCAAATTTTAAATACGCCAGGGATTGCCTTTTCTACAGTAAATTTTTCAAAAAATAATTTTTTACTGTCGTAAATTTTAATTACGCCAGGGATTGCCTTTTCTATAGTAAATTTTTCAAAAAATAATTTTTTACTGTCGCAAATTTTAATTACGCCAGGGATTGCCTTTTCTACAGTAAATTTTTCAAAAAATAATTTTCTACTGTCGCAAAT
>CAWVNZ010000287.1:0-39887 GCA_963930735.1 Dioctria linearis
TTTAGTGTCGCAAATTATAATTACGCCAGGGATTGCCTTTTCTATAGTAAATTATTCAAAAAATAATTTTTACTGTCTCAAATTTTAATTACGCCAGGGATTGCCTTTTCTATAGTAAATTATTCAAAAAATAATTGTTTAGTGTCGCAAATTTTAATTATGCCAGGGATTGCCTCTTCTATAGTAAATTATTCAAAAAATAATTTTTTACTGTCTCAAATTTTAATTAAGCCAGGGATTGCCTTTTCTATAGTAAATTATTCAAAAAATAATTTTTTACTGTCTCAAATTTTAATTACGCCAGGGATTGCCTTTTCTATAGTAAATTTTGCAAAAAATAATTGTTTAGTGTCGCAAATTTTAATTACGCCAGGGATTGCCTTTTCTATAGTAAATTATTCAAAAAATAATTTTTTCTGTCACAAATTTTAATTACGCCAGGGATTGCCTTTTCTATAGTAAATTATTCAAAAAATTATTTTTTAGTGTCGCAAATTTTAATTACGCCAGGGATTGCCTTTTCTATAGTAAGTTATTCAAAAATTCATTTTTTACTGTCGCAAATTTTAAATACGCCAGGGATTGCCTTTTCTATAGTAAAATTTGCAAAAAATAATTTTTTACTGTTGCAAATTTTAAATACGCCAGGGATTGCCTTTTCTATAGTAAATTATTCAAAAAATAATTTTTTACTGTCTCAAATTTTAATTACGCCAGGGATTGCCTTTTCTATAGTAAATTTTGCAAAAAATAATTGTTTAGTGTCGCAAATTTTAATTACGCCAAGGATTGCCTTTTCTATAGTAAATTATTCAAAAAATAATTTTTTCTGTCACAAATTTTAATTACGCCAGGGATTGCCTTTTTCTATAGTAAATTATTAAAAAAATCATTTTTTAGTGTCGCAAATTTTAATTACGCCAGGGATTGCCTTTTCTATAGTAAATAATTCAAAAATTCATTTTTTACTGTCGCAAATTTTAAATACGCCAGGGATTGCCTTTTATATAGTAAATTTTGCAAAAAATAATTTTTTACTGTTGCAAATTTTAAATACGCCAGGGATTGCCTTTTCTATAGTAAATTATTCAAAAAATAATTTTTTACTATCGCAAATTTTAATTATGCCAGGGATTGCCTTTCTATAGTAAATTATTCAAAAAATAATTTTTTACTGTCGCAAATTTTAATTACGCCAGGGATTGCCTTTTCTATAGTAAATTATTCAAAAAATAATTTTTTACTGTCGCAAATTATAATTACGCCAGGGATTGCCTTTTCTATAGTAAATTATACAAAAATTCATTTTTTACTGTCGCAAATTTTAATTACGCCAGGGATTGCCTTTTCTATAGTAAATTTTGCAAAAAATAATTGTTTAGTGTCGCAAATTTTAAATACGCCAGGGATTGCCTTTTCTATAGTAAATTATTCAAAAAATAATTTTATACTGTCGCAAATTATAATTACGCCAGGGATTGCCTTTTCTATAGTAAATTTTGCAAAAAATAATTGTATAGTGTCGCAAATTACAATTACGCCAGGGATTGCCTTTCTATAGTAAATTATTCAAAAATTAATTTTTTTCTGTCGCAAATTATAATTACGCCAGGGATTGCCTTTTCTATAGTAAATTTTGCAAAAAATAATTTTTTACTGTCGCAAATTTTAAATACGCCAGGGATTGCCTTTTCTATAGTAAATTATTCAAAAATTAATTTTTTACTGTCTCAAATTTTAATTACGCCAGGGATTGCCTTTTCTATAGTAAATTATTCAAAAAATAATTTTATACTGTCGCAAATTTTAATTACGCCAGGGATTGCCTTTTCTCTAGAAAATTATTCAAAAAATAATTTTTTACTGTCGCAAATTTTAATTACGCCAGGGATTGCCTTTTCTATAGTAAATTTTGCAAAAAATAATTGTTTAGTGTCGCAAATTATAATTATGCCAGGGATTGCCTTTTCTATAGTAAATTATTCAAAAATTAATTTTTTTCTGTCGCAAATTATAATTACGCCAGGGATTGCCTTTTCTATAGTAAATTATTCAAAAAATAATTTTTTACTGTCTCAAATTTTAATTACGCCAAGGATTGCCTTTTCTATAGTAAATTATTCAAAAAATAATTTTTTACTGTCTCAAATTTTAATTACGCCAGGGATTGCCTTTTCTATAGTAAATTATTCAAAAAATAATTTTTTACTGTCGCAAATTTTAATTACGCCAGGGATTGCCTTTTCTATAGTAAATTATTCAAAAAATAATTTTTTCTGTCACAAATTTTAATTACGCCAGGGATTGCCTTTTCTATAGTAAATTATTAAAAAAATAATTTTTTAGTGTCGCAAATTTTAATAACGCCAGGGATTGCCTTTTCTATAGTAAATAATTCAAAAATTCATTTTTTACTGTCGCAAATTTTAAATACGACAGGGATTGCCTTTATATAGTAAATTTTGCAAAAAATAATTTTTTATTGTTGCAAATTTTAAATACGCCAGGGATTGCATTTTCTATAGTAAATTATTCAAAAAATAATTTTATACTGTCGCAAATTATAATTACGCCAGGGATTGCCTTTTCTATAGTAAATTTTGCAAAAAATAATTGTATAGTGTCGCAAATTACAATTAGGCCAGGGATTGCCTTTCTATAGTAAATTATTCAAAAATTAATTTTTTTCTGTCGCAAATTATAATTACGCCAGGGATTGCCTTTTCTATAGTAAATTTTGCAAAAAATAATTTTTTACTGTCGCAAATTTTAAATACGCCAGGGATTGCCTTTTCTATAGTAAATTATTCAAAAATTAATTTTTTACTGTCTCAAATTTTAATTACGCCAGGGATTGCCTTTTCTATAGTAAATTATTCAAAAAATAATTTTATACTGTCGCAAATTTTAATTACGCCAGGGATGGCCTTTTTTATAGTAAATTATTCAAAAAATAATTTTTTACTGTCTCAAATTTTAATTACGCCAGGGATTGCCTTTTCTATAGTAAATTATTCAAAAAATAATTTTTTAGTGTCGCAAATTTTCATTACGCCAGGGATTGACTTTTCTATAGTAAATTTTGCAAAAAATAATTTTTTACTGTTGCAAATTTTAAATACGCCAGGGATTGCCTTTTCTATAGTAAATTATTCAAAAATTCATTTTTTACTGTCGCAAATTTTAATTACGCCAGGGATTGCCTTTTCTATAGTAAATTATTCAAAAATTCATTTTTTACTGTCGCAAATTTTAATTACGCCAGGGATGGCCTTTTTTATAGTAAATTATTCAAAAAATAATTTTTTACTGTCTCAAATTTTAATTACGCCAGGGATTGCCTTTTCTATAGTAAATTATTCAAAAAATAATTTTTTAGTGTCGCAAATTTTCATTACGCCAGGGATTGCCTTTTCTATAGTAAATTTTGCAAAAATTAATTTTTTACTGTCGCAAATTTTAAATACGCCAGGGATTGCCTTTTCTATAGTAAATTATTCAAAAAATAATTTTTTACTGTCTCAAATTTTAATTACGACAGGGATTGCCTTTTCTATAGTAAATTATTCAAAAAATAATTTTTTACTGTCGCAAATTTTAATTACGCCAGGGATTGCCTTTTCTATAGTAAATTTTGCAAAAAATAATTTTTTACTGTCGCAAGTTTTAACTACGCCAGGGATTGCCTTTTCTATAGTAAATTATTCAAAAAATAATTTTTTACTGTCTCAAATTTTAATTACGCCAGGGATTGCCTTTTCTATAGTAAATTAGTCAAAAAATAATTTTTTCTGTCACAAATTTTAATTACGCCAGGGATTGCCTTTTCTATAGTAAATTATTCAAAAATTCATTTTTTACTGTCTCAAATTTTAATTACGCCAGGGATTGCCTTTTCTATAGTAAATTATTCAAAAAATAATTTTATACTGTCGCAAATTATAATTACGCCAGGGATTGCCTTTTCTATACTAAATTATTCAAAAATTCATTTTTTACTGTCTCAAATTTTAATTACGCCAGGGATTGCCTTTTCTATAGTAAATTTTGCAAAAAATAATTGTTTAGTGTCGCAAATTTTAATTACGCCAGGGATTACCTTTTCTATAGTAAATTATTCAAAAAATAATTTTTTACTGTCGCAAATTTTAATTACGCCAGGGATTGCCTTTTTTTTATTGTAAATTATTCAAAAATTTATTTTTTACTGTCTCAAATTTTAATTACGCCAGGGATTGCCTTTTCTATACTAAATTTTACAAAAAATAATTGTTTAGTGTCTCAAATTTTAATTACGCCAGGGATTGCCTTTTCTATAGTAAATTTTGCAAAAAATAATTTTTTACTGTCGCAAATTTTAATTATGCCAGGGATTGCCTTTTCTATAGTAAATTATTCAAAAATTCATTTTTTACTGTCTCAAATTTTAATTACGCCAGGGATTGCCTTTTCTATAGTAAATTTTGCATAAAATAATTGTTTAGTGTCGCAAATTTTAATTACGCCAGGGATTGCCTTTTCTATAGTAAATTATTCAAAAAATAATTTTTTTCTGTCTCAAATTTTAATTACGCCAGGGATTGCCTTTTCTATAGTAAATTATTCAAAAAATAATTTTTTACTGTCGCAAATTATAATTACGCGCCAGGGATTGCCTTTTCTATAGTAAATTATTCAAAAATTCATTTTTTACTGTCGCAAATTTTAATTACGCCAGGGATTGCCTTTTCTATAGTAAATTATTCAAAAAATAATTTTTTACTGTCTCAAATTTTAATTACGCCAGGGATTGCCTTTTCTATAGTACATTATTCAAAAAATAATTTTATACTGTCGCAAATTATAATTACGCCAGGGATTGCCTTTTCTATAGTAAATTATTCAAAAAATAATTTTTTACTGTCTCAAATTTTAATTACGCCAGGGATTGCCTTTTCTATAGTAAATTTTGCAAAAAATAATTGTTTAGTGTCGCAAATTTTAATTACGCCAGGGATTGCCTTTTCTATAGTAAATTATTCAAAAAATAATTTTTTCTGTCACAAATTTTAATTACGCCAGGGATTGCCTTTTCTATAGTAAATTATTCAAAAAATTATTTTTTAGTGTCGCAAATTTTAATTACGCCAGGGATTGCCTTTTCTATAGTAAGTTATTCAAAAATTCATTTTTTACTGTCGCAAATTTTAAATACGCCAGGGATTGCCTTTTCTATAGTAAAATTTGCAAAAAATAATTTTTTACTGTTGCAAATTTTAAATACGCCAGGGATTGCCTTTTCTATAGTAAATTATTCAAAAAATAATTTTTTACTGTCTCAAATTTTAATTACGCCAGGGATTGCCTTTTCTATAGTAAATTTTGCAAAAAATAATTGTTTAGTGTCGCAAATTTTAATTACGCCAAGGATTGCCTTTTCTATAGTAAATTATTCAAAAAATAATTGTATAGTGTCGCAAATTACAATTACGCCAGGGATTGCCTTTCTATAGTAAATTATTCAAAAATTAATTTTTTTCTGTCGCAAATTATAATTACGCCAGGGATTGCCTTTTCTATAGTAAATTTTGCAAAAAATAATTTTTTACTGTCGCAAATTTTAAATACGCCAGGGATTGCCTTTTCTATAGTAAATTATTCAAAAATTAATTTTTTACTGTCTCAAATTTTAATTACGCCAGGGATTGCCTTTTCTATAGTAAATTATTCAAAAAATAATTTTATACTGTCGCAAATTTTAATTACGCCAGGGATTGCCTTTTCTCTAGAAAATTATTCAAAAAATAATTTTTTACTGTCGCAAATTTTAATTACGCCAGGGATTGCCTTTTCTATAGTAAATTTTGCAAAAAATAATTGTTTAGTGTCGCAAATTATAATTATGCCAGGGATTGCCTTTTCTATAGTAAATTATTCAAAAATTAATTTTTTTCTGTCGCAAATTATAATTACGCCAGGGATTGCCTTTTCTATAGTAAATTATTCAAAAAATAATTTTTTACTGTCTCAAATTTTAATTACGCCAAGGATTGCCTTTTCTATAGTAAATTATTCAAAAAATAATTTTTTACTGTCTCAAATTTTAATTACGCCAGGGATTGCCTTTTCTATAGTAAATTATTCAAAAAATAATTTTTTACTGTCGCAAATTTTAATTACGCCAGGGATTGCCTTTTCTATAGTAAATTATTCAAAAAATAATTTTTTCTGTCACAAATTTTAATTACGCCAGGGATTGCCTTTTCTATAGTAAATTATTAAAAAAATAATTTTTAGTGTCAGAAATTTTAATAACGCCAGGGATTGCCTTTTCTATAGTAAATAATTCAAAAATTCATTTTTTACTGTCGCAAATTTTAAATACGCCAGGGATTGCCTTTATATAGTAAATTTTGCAAAAAATAATTTTTTATTGTTGCAAATTTTAAATACGCCAGGGATTGCCTTTTCTATAGTAAATTATTCAAAAAATAATTTTATACTGTCGCAAATTATAATTACGCCAGGGATTGCCTTTTCTATAGTAAATTTTGCAAAAAATAATTGTATAGTGTCGCAAATTACAATTAGGCCAGGGATTGCCTTTCTATAGTAAATTATTCAAAAATTAATTTTTTTCTGTCGCAAATTATAATTACGCCAGGGATTGCCTTTTCTATAGTAAATTTTGCAAAAAATAATTTTTTACTGTCGCAAATTTTAAATACGCCAGGGATTGCCTTTTCTATAGTAAATTATTCAAAAATTAATTTTTTACTGTCTCAAATTTTAATTACGCCAGGGATTGCCTTTTCTATAGTAAATTATTCAAAAAATAATTTTATACTGTCGCAAATTTTAATTACGCCAGGGATGGCCTTTTTTATAGTAAATTATTCAAAAAATAATTTTTTACTGTCTCAAATTTTAATTACGCCAGGGATTGCCTTTTCTATAGTAAATTATTCAAAAAATAATTTTTTAGTGTCGCAAATTTTCATTACGCCAGGGATTGACTTTTCTATAGTAAATTTTGCAAAAAATAATTTTTTACTGTTGCAAATTTTAAATACGCCAGGGATTGCCTTTTCTATAGTAAATTATTCAAAAATTCATTTTTTACTGTCGCAAATTTTAATTACGCCAGGGATTGCCTTTTCTATAGTAAATTATTCAAAAATTCATTTTTTACTGTCGCAAATTTTAATTACGCCAGGGATGGCCTTTTTTATAGTAAATTATTCAAAAAATAATTTTTTACTGTCTCAAATTTTAATTACGCCAGGGATTGCCTTTTCTATAGTAAATTATTCAAAAAATAATTTTTTAGTGTCGCAAATTTTCATTACGCCAGGGATTGCCTTTTCTATAGTAAATTTTGCAAAAATTAATTTTTTACTGTCGCAAATTTTAAATACGCCAGGGATTGCCTTTTCTATAGTAAATTATTCAAAAAATAATTTTTTACTGTCTCAAATTTTAATTACGACAGGGATTGCCTTTTCTATAGTAAATTATTCAAAAAATAATTTTTTACTGTCGCAAATTTTAATTACGCCAGGGATTGCCTTTTCTATAGTAAATTTTGCAAAAAATAATTTTTTACTGTCGCAAGTTTTAACTACGCCAGGGATTGCCTTTTCTATAGTAAATTATTCAAAAAATAATTTTTTACTGTCTCAAATTTTAATTACGCCAGGGATTGCCTTTTCTATAGTAAATTAGTCAAAAAATAATTTTTTCTGTCACAAATTTTAATTACGCCAGGGATTGCCTTTTCTATAGTAAATTATTCAAAAATTCATTTTTTACTGTCTCAAATTTTAATTACGCCAGGGATTGCCTTTTCTATAGTAAATTATTCAAAAAATAATTTTATACTGTCGCAAATTATAATTACGCCAGGGATTGCCTTTTCTATACTAAATTATTCAAAAATTCATTTTTTACTGTCTCAAATTTTAATTACGCCAGGGATTGCCTTTTCTATAGTAAATTTTGCAAAAAATAATTGTTTAGTGTCGCAAATTTTAATTACGCCAGGGATTACCTTTTCTATAGTAAATTATTCAAAAAATAATTTTTTACTGTCGCAAATTTTAATTACGCCAGGGATTGCCTTTTTTTTATTGTAAATTATTCAAAAATTTATTTTTTACTGTCTCAAATTTTAATTACGCCAGGGATTGCCTTTTCTATACTAAATTTTACAAAAAATAATTGTTTAGTGTCTCAAATTTTAATTACGCCAGGGATTGCCTTTTCTATAGTAAATTATTCAAAAAATAATTTTTTACTGTCGCAAATTTTAATTACGCCAGGAATTGCCTTTTATATAGTAAATTATTCAAAAAATAATTTTTTACTGTCGCAAATTTTAATTACGCCAGGGATTGCCTTTTCTATAGTAAATTATTCAAAAAATAATTTTTTACTGTCTCAAATTTTAATTACGCCAGGGATTGCCTTTTCTATAGTAAATTTTGCAAAAAATAATTGTTTAGTGTCGCAAATTTTAATTACGCCAACGATTGCCTTTTCTATAGTAAATTATTTAAAAATTCATTTTTTAATATCTCAAATTTTAATTAAGCCAGGGATTGCCTTTTCTATAGTAAATTTTGCAAAAAACTAATTTTTTATTGTCGCAAATTTTAATTACGCCAGGGATTGCCTTTTCTATACTAAATTATTCAAAAATTCATTTTTTACTGTCTCAAATTTTAATTACGCCAGGGATTGCTTTTTCTATACTAAATTTTGCAAAAAATAATTGTTTAGTGTGGCAAATTTTAATTACGCCAGGGATTGCCTTTTCTATAGTAAATTATTCAAAAAATAATTTTTTACTGTCGCAAATTATAATTACGCCAGGGATTGCCTTTTCTATAGTAAATTTTGCAAGAAATAATTGTTTAGTGTCGCAAATTATAATTACGTCAGGGATTGCCTTTTCTATAGTAAATTATTCAAAAAATAATTTTTTAGTGTCGCAAATTTTAATTACGCCAGGGATTGCTTTTTCTATAGTAAATTTTGCAAAAAATAATTTTTTACTGTCGCAAATTTTAATTATGCCAGGGATTGCCTTTTCTATAGTAAATTATTCAAAAATTCATTTTTTACTGTCTCAAATTTTAATTACGCCAGGGATTGCCTTTTCTATAGTAAATTTTGCAAAAAATAATTGTTTAGTGTCGCAAATTTTAATTACGCCAGGGATTGCCTTTTCTATAGTAAATTATTCAAAAAATAATTTTTTACTGTCTCAAATTTTAATTACGCCAGGGATTGCCTTTTCTATAGTAAATTATTCAAAAAATAATTTTTTACTGTCGCAAATTATAATTACGCCTGGGATTGCCTTTTCTATAGTAAATTATTCAAAAATTCATTTTTTACTGTCGCAAATTTTAATTACGCCAGGGATTGCCTTTTCTATAGTAAATTATTCAAAAAATAATTTTTTACTGTCTCAAATTTTAATTACGCCAGGGATTGCCTTTTCTATAGTAAATTATTCAAAAAATAATTTTATACTGTCGCAAATTATAATTACGCCAGGGATTGCCTTTTCTATAGTAAATTATTCAAAAATTCATTTTTTACTGTCTCAAATTTTATTTACGCCAGGGATTGCCTTTTCTATAGTAAAATTTGCAAAAAATAATTGTTTAGTGTCGCAAATTATAATTTCGCCAGGGATTGCCTTTTCTATAGTAAATTATTCAAAAAATAATTGTTTAGTGTCGCAAATTTTAATTATGCCAGGGATTGCCTTTTCTATAGTAAATTATTCAAAAAATAATTTTTTACTGTCGCAAATTTTAATTACGCCAGGGAATGCCTTTTCTATAGTAAATTATTCAAAAATTCATTTTTTACTGTCTCAAATTTTAATTACGCCAGGGATTGCCTTTTCTATAGTAAATTATTCAAAAAATAATTTTTTACTGTCGCAAATTATAATTACGCAAGGGATTGCCTTTTCTATAGTAAATTATTCAAAAATTCATTTTTTACTGTCACAAATTTTAATTACGCCAGGGATTGCCTTTTCTATAGTAAATTTTGCAAAAAAATAATTGTTTATTGTCGCAAATTTTAATTACGCCAGGGATTACCTTTTCTATAGTAAATTATTCAAAAAATAATTTTTTACTGTCGCAAATTTTATTTACGCCAGGGATTGGCTTTTCTATAGTAAATTATTCAAAAAATATTTTTTTACTGTCGCAAATTTTAATTACGCCAGGGATTGCCTTTTCTATAGTAAATTATTCAAAAAATAATTTTTTACTGTCTCAAATTTTAATTACGCCAGGGATTGCGTTTTCTATAGTAAATTTTGCAAAAAATAATTGTTTAGTGTCGCAAATTTTAATTACGCCAGGGATTGCCTTTTCTATAGTAAATTATTCAAAAATTCATTTTTTATAGTAAATTTTGCAAAAAACTAATTTTTTACTGTCGCAAATTTTAATTACGCCAGGGATTGCCTTTTCTATAGTAAATTATTCAAAAATTCATTTTTTACTGTCTCAAATTTTAATTACGCCAGGGATTGCCTTTTCTATACTAAATTTTGCAAAAAATAATTGTTTAGTGTCGCAAATTTTAATTACGCCAGGGTTTGCCTTTTCTATAGTAAATTGTTCAAAAAATAATTTTATACTGTCGCAAATTATAATTACGCCAGGGATTGCCTTTTCTATAGTAAATTTTGCAAAAAATAATTGTTTAGTGTCGCAAATTATAATTACGTCAGGGATTGCCTTTTCTATAGTAAATTATTCAAAAAATAATTTTTTAGTGCCGCAAATTTTAATTACGCCAGGGATTGCCTTTTCTATAGTAAATTTTGCAAAAAATAATTTTTTACTGTCGCAAATTTTAATTATGCCAGGGATTGCCTTTTCTATAGTAAATTATTCAAAAATTCATTTTTTACTGTCTCAAATTTTAATTACGCCAGGGATTGCCTTTTCTATAGTAAATTTTGCATAAAATAATTGTTTAGTGTCGCAAATTTTAATTACGCCAGGGATTGCCTTTTCTATAGTAAATTATTCAAAAAATAATTTTTTACTGTCTCAAATTTTAATTACGCCAGGGATTGCCTTTTCTATAGTAAATTATTCAAAAAATAATTTTTTACTGTCGCAAATTATAATTACGCGCCAGGGATTGCCTTTTCTATAGTAAATTATTCAAAAATTCATTTTTTACTGTCGCAAATTTTAATTACGCCAGGGATTGCCTTTTCTATAGTAAATTATTCAAAAAATTATTTTTTACTGTCTCAAATTTTAATTACGCCAGGGATTGCCTTTTCTATAGTACATTACTCAAAAAATAATTTTATACTGTCGCAAATTATAATTACGCCAGGGATTGCCTTTTCTATAGTAAATTATTCAAAAATTCATTTTTTACTGTCTCAAATTTTAATTACGCTAGGGATCGCCTTTTCTATAGTAAAATTTGCAAAAAATAATTGTTTAGTGTCGCAAATTATAATTACGCCAGGGATTGCCTTTTCTATAGTAAATTATTCAAAAAATAATTTTTTACTGTCTCAAATTTTAATTACGCCAGGGATTGCCTTTTCTATAGTAAATTATTCAAAAAATAATTGTTTAGTGTCGCAAATTTTAATTATGCCAGGGATTGCCTCTTCTATAGTAAATTATTCAAAAAATAATTTTTTACTGTCTCAAATTTTAATTAAGCCAGGGATTGCCTTTTCTATAGTAAATTATTCAAAAAATAATTTTTTACTGTCTCAAATTTTAATTACGCCAGGGATTGCCTTTTCTATAGTAAATTATTCAAAAAATAATTTTTTCTGTCACAAATTTTAATTACGCCAGGGATTGCCTTTTCTATAGTAAATTATTCAAAAAATTATTTTTTAGTGTCGCAAATTTTAATTACGCCAGGGATTGCCTTTTCTATAGTAAGTTATTCAAAAATTCATTTTTTACTGTCGCAAATTTTAAATACGCCAGGGATTGCCTTTTCTATAGTAAAATTTGCAAAAAATAATTTTTTACTGTTGCAAATTTTAAATACGCCAGGGATTGCCTTTTCTATAGTAAATTATTCAAAAAATAATTTTTTACTGTCTCAAATTTTAATTACGCCAGGGATTGCCTTTTCTATAGTAAATTTTGCAAAAAATAATTGTTTAGTGTCGCAAATTTTAATTACGCCAAGGATTGCCTTTTCTATAGTAAATTATTCAAAAAATAATTTTTTCTGTCACAAATTTTAATTACGCCAGGGATTGCCTTTTCTATAGTAAATTATTAAAAAAATAATTTTTTAGTGTCGCAAATTTTAATTACGCCAGGGATTGCCTTTTCTATAGTAAATAATTCAAAAATTCATTTTTTACTGTCGCAAATTTTAAATACGCCAGGGATTGCCTTTTATATAGTAAATTTTGCAAAAAATAATTTTTTACTGTAGCAAATTTTAAATACGCCAGGGATTGCCTTTTCTATAGTAAATTATTCAAAAAATAATTTTTTACTGTCGCAAATTTTAATTATGCCAGGGATTGCCTTTTCTATAGTAAATTATTCAAAAAATAATTTTTTACTGTCGCAAATTTTAATTACGCCAGGGATTGCCTTTTCTATAGTAAATTATTCAAAAAATAATTTTTTACTGTCGCAAATTATAATTACGCCGGGGATTGCCTTTTCTATAGTAAATTATTCAAAAATTCATTTTTTACTGTCGCAAATTTTAATTACGCCAGGGATTGCCTTTTCTATAGTAAATTTTGCAAAAAATAATTGTTTAGTGTCGCAAATTTTAAATACGCCAGGGATTGCCTTTTCTATAGTAAATTATTCAAAAAATAATTTTATACTGTCGCAAATTATAATTACGCCAGGGATTGCCTTTTCTATAGTAAATTTTGCAAAAAATAATTGTATAGTGTCGCAAATTACAATTACGCCAGGGATTGCCTTTCTATAGTAAATTATTCAAAAATTAATTTTTTTCTGTCGCAAATTATAATTACGCCAGGGATTGCCTTTTCTATAGTAAATTTTGCAAAAAATAATTTTTTACTGTCGCAAATTTTAAATACGCCAGGGATTGCCTTTTCTATAGTAAATTATTCAAAAATTAATTTTTTACTGTCTCAAATTTTAATTACGCCAGGGATTGCCTTTTCTATAGTAAATTATTCAAAAAATAATTTTATACTGTCGCAAATTTTAATTACGCCAGGGATTGCCTTTTCTCTAGAAAATTATTCAAAAAATAATTTTTTACTGTCGCAAATTTTAATTACGCCAGGGATTGCCTTTTCTATAGTAAATTTTGCAAAAAATAATTGTTTAGTGTCGCAAATTATAATTATGCCAGGGATTGCCTTTTCTATAGTAAATTATTCAAAAATTAATTTTTTTCTGTCGCAAATTATAATTACGCCAGGGATTGCCTTTTCTATAGTAAATTATTCAAAAAATAATTTTTTACTGTCTCAAATTTTAATTACGCCAAGGATTGCCTTTTCTATAGTAAATTATTCAAAAATTAATTTTTTACTGTCTCAAATTTTAATTACGCCAGGGATTGCCTTTTCTATAGTAAATTATTCAAAAAATAATTTTTTACTGTCGCAAATTTTAATTACGCCAGGGATTGCCTTTTCTATAGTAAATTATTCAAAAAATAATTTTTTCTGTCACAAATTTTAATTACGCCAGGGATTGCCTTTTCTATAGTAAATTATTAAAAAAATAATTTTTTAGTGTCGCAAATTTTAATTACGCCAGGGATTGCCTTTTCTATAGTAAATAATTCAAAAATTCATTTTTTACTGTCGCAAATTTTAAATACGCCAGGGATTGCCTTTATATAGTAAATTTTGCAAAAAATAATTTTTTACTGTTGCAAATTTTAAATACGCCAGGGATTGCCTTTTCTATAGTAAATTATTCAAAAAATAATTTTATACTGTCGCAAATTATAATTACGCCAGGGATTGCCTTTTCTATAGTAAATTTTGCAAAAAATAATTGTATAGTGTCGCAAATTACAATTAGGCCAGGGATTGCCTTTCTATAGTAAATTATTCAAAAATTAATTTTTTTCTGTCGCAAATTATAATTACGCCAGGGATTGCCTTTTCTATAGTAAATTTTGCAAAAAATAATTTTTTACTGTCGCAAATTTTAAATACGCCAGGGATTGCCTTTTCTATAGTAAATTATTCAAAAATTAATTTTTTACTGTCTCAAATTTTAATTACGCCAGGGATTGCCTTTTCTATAGTAAATTATTCAAAAAATAATTTTATACTGTCGCAAATTTTAATTACGCCAGGGATTGCCTTTTCTCTAGAAAATTATTCAAAAAATAATTTTTTACTGTCGCAAATTTTAATTACGCCAGGGATTGCCTTTTCTATAGTAAATTTTGCAAAAAATAATTGTTTAGTGTCGCAAATTATAATTATGCCAGGGATTGCCTTTTCTATAGTAAATTATTCAAAAATTAATTTTTTTCTGTCGCAAATTATAATTACGCCAGGGATTGCCTTTTCTATAGTAAATTATTCAAAAAATAATTTTTTACTGTCTCAAATTTTAACTACGCCAAGGATTGCCTTTTCTATAGTAAATTATTCAAAAATTAATTTTTTACTGTCTCAAATTTTAATTACGCCAGGGATTGCCTTTTCTATAGTAAATTATTCAAAAAATAATTTTTTACTGTCGCAAATTTTAATTACGCCAGGGATTGCCTTTTCTATAGTAAATTATTCAAAAAATAATTTTTTCTGTCACAAATTTTAATTACGCCAGGGATTGCCTTTTCTATAGTAAATTATTAAAAAAATAATTTTTTAGTGTCGCAAATTTTAATTACGCCAGGGATTGCCTTTTCTATAGTAAATAATTCAAAAATTCATTTTTTACTGTCGCAAATTTTAAATACGCCAGGGATTGCCTTTATATAGTAAATTTTGCAAAAAATAATTTTTTACTGTTGCAAATTTTAAATACGCCAGGGATTGCCTTTTCTATAGTAAATTATTCCAAAAATAATTTTTTACTGTCGCAAATTTTAATTACGCCAGGGATTGCCTTTTCTATAGTAAAGTATTCAAAAAATAATTTTTTACTGTCGCAAATTTTAATTACGCCAGGGATTGCCTTTTCTATAGTAAATTATTCAAAAAATAATTTTTTACTGTCGCAAATTATAATTACGCCAGGGATTGCCTTTTCTATAGTAAATTATTCAAAAATTCATTTTTTACTGTCGCAAATTTTAATTACGCCAGGGATTGCCTTTTCTATAGTAAATTTTGCAAAAAATAATTGTTTAGTGTCGCAAATTTTAAATACGCCAGGGATTGCCTTTTCTATAGTAAATTATTCAAAAAATAATTTTATACTGTCGCAAATTATAATTACGCCAGGGATTGCCTTTTCTATAGTAAATTTTGCAAAAAATAATTGTATAGTGTCGCAAATTACAATTACGCCAGGGATTGCCTTTCTATAGTAAATTATTCAAAAATTAATTTTTTTCTGTCGCAAATTATAATTACGCCAGGGATTGCCTTTTCTATAGTAAATTTTGCAAAAAATAATTTTTTACTGTCGCAAATTTTAAATACGCCAGGGATTGCCTTTTCTATAGTAAATTCTTCAAAAATTAATTTTTTACTGTCTCAAATTTTAATTACGCCAGGGATTGCCTTTTCTATAGTAAATTATTCAAAAAATAATTTTATACTGTCGCAAATTTTAATTACGCCAGGGATTGCCTTTTCTCTAGAAAATTATTCAAAAAATTATTTTATACTGTCGCAAATTTTAATTACGCCAGGGATTGCCTTTTCTATAGTAAATTTTGCAAAAAATAATTGTTTAGTGTCGCAAATTATAATTACGCCAGGGATTGCCTTTTCTATAGTAAATTATTCAAAAATTAATTTTTTTCTGTCGCAAATTATAATTACGCCAGGGATTGCCTTTTCTATAGTAAATTATTCAAAAAATAATTTTTTACTGTCGCAAATTTTAATTACGCCAAGGATTGCCTTTTCTATAGTAAATTATTCAAAAATTAATTTTTTACTGTCTCAAATTTTAATTACGCCAGGGAGTGCCTTTTCTATAGTAAATTATTCAAAAAATAATTTTTTACTGTCGCAAATTTTAATTACGCCAGGGATTGCCTTTTCTATAGTAAATTATTCAAAAAATAATTTTTTACTGTTGCAAATTTTAAATACGCCAGGGATTGCCTTTTCTATAGTAAATTATTCAAAAAATAATTTTTTACTGTTGCAAATTTTAATTACGCCAGGGATTGCCTTTTCTATAGTAAATTATTCAAAAAATAATTTTTTACTGTCGCAAATTTTAATTACGCCAGGGATTGCCTTTTCTATAGTAAATTATTCAAAAAATAATTTTTTACTGTCGCAAATTATAATTACGCCAGGGATTGCCTTTTCTATAGTAAATTATTCAAAAAATAATTTTATACTGTCGCAAATTTTAATTACGCCAGGGATTGCCTTTTCTATAGTAAATTATTCAAAAAATAATTTTTTACTGTCTCAAATTTTAATTACGCCAGGGATTGCCTTTTCAATAGTAAATTATTCAAAAAATAATTTTATACTGTCTCAAATTTTAATTACGCCAGGGATTGCCTTTTCTATAGTAAATTATTCAAAAACTAATTTTTTACTGTCTCAAATTTTAATTACGCCAGGGATTGCCTTTTCTAGAGTAAATTATGCAAAAAATAATTTTTTACTGTCGCAAATTTTAATTACGCCAGGGATTGCCTTTTCTATAGTAAATTACTCAAAAATTCATTTTTTACTGTCTCAAATTTTAATTACGCCAGGGATTGCCTTTTCTATAGTAAATTTTCCAAAAAATAATTGTTTAGTGTCGCAAATTTTAATTACGCCAGGGATTGCCTTTTCTATAGTAAATTATTCAAAAAATAATTTTTTTTTTTCTCAAATTTTAATTACGCCAGGGATTGCCTTTTCTATAGTATATTATTCAAAAAATAATTTTTTACTGTCTCAAATTTTAATTACGCCAGGGATTGCCTTTTCTATAGTAAATTATTCAAAAAATAATTTTTTCTGTCACAAATTTTAATTACGCCAGGGATTGCCTTTTCTATAGTAAATTATTCAAAAAATAATTTTTTAGTGTCGCAAATTTTAATTACGCCAGGGACTGCCTTTTCTATAGTAAATTTTGCAAGAAATAATTGTTTAGTGTCGCAAATTTTAATTACGCCAGGGATTGCCTTTTCTATAGTAAATTATTCAAAAAATAATTTTTTACTGTCTCAAATTTTAATTACGCCAGGGATTGCCTTTTCTATAGTAAATTATTCAAAAAATACTTTTTTACTGTCTCAAATTTTAATTACGCCAGGGATTGCCTTTTCTATAGTAAATTTTGCAAAAAATAATTTTTTACTGTCGCAAATTATAATTACGCCAGGGATTGCCTTTTCTATAGTAAATTATTCAAAAATTCATTTTTTACTGTCTCAAATTTTAATTACGCCAGGGATTGCCTTTTCTATAGTAAATTTTGCAAAAAATAATTGTTTAGTGTCGCAAATTTTAATTACGCCAGGGATTGCCTTTTCTATAGTAAATTATTCAAAAAATAATTTTATACTGTCGCAAATTTTAATTACTAAAGGGATTGCCTTTTCTATAGTAAATTATTCAAAAATTAATTTTTTTCTGTCGCAAATTTTAATTACGCCAGGGATTGCCTTTTCTATAGTAAATTATTCAAAAATTAATTTTATGCTGTCTCAAATTTTAATTACGCCAGGGATTGCCTTTTCTATAGTAAATTTTGCAAGAATTCATTTTTTACTGTCGCAAATTTTAATTACGCCAGGGAATGCCTTTTCTATAGTAAATTATTCAAAAAATAATTTTTTACTGTCTCAAATTTTAATTACGCCAGGGATTGCCTTTTCTATAGTAAATTATTCAAAAATTCATTTTTTACTGTCGCAAATTTTAATTACGCCAGGGATTGCCTTTTCTATAGTAAATTATTCAAAAAATAATTTTATACTGTCGCAAATTATAATTACGCCAGTGATTGCCTTTTCTATAGTAAATTATTCAAAAATAATTTTTTACTGTCTCAAATTTTAATTACGCCAGGGATTGCCTTTTCTATAGTAAATTATTCAAAAAATAATTTTTTACTGTCTCAAATTTTAATTACGCCAGGGATTGCCTTTTCTATAGTAATTTATGCAAAAATTCATTTTTTACTGTCGCAAATTTTAATTACGCCAGGGATTGCCTTTTCTGTAGTAAATTATTCAAAAAATAATTTTTTACTGTCTCAAATTTTAATTACGCCAGGGATTGCCTTTTCTATAGTAAATTATTCAAAAATTCATTTTTTACTGTCGCAAATTTTAATTACGCCAGGGATTGCCTTTTCTATAGTAAATTATTCAAAAATTCATTTTTTACTGTTGCAAACTTTAAATACGCCAGAGATTTCCTTTTGTATAGTAAATTATTCAAAAAATAATTTTTTTCTGTCGCAAATTTTAATTACGCCAGGGATTGCCTTTTCTATAGTAAATTTTGCCAAAAATAATTTTTTACTGTCGCAAATTTTAATTACGCCAGGGATTGCCTTTTCTATAGTAAATTATTCAAAAAATAATTTTTTACTGTCGCAAATTTTAATTACGCCAGGGATTGCCTTTTCTATAGTAAATTATTCAAAAACTAATTGTTTAGTGTCGCAAATTTTAATTACGCCAGGGATTGCCTTTTCTATAGTAAATTATTCAAAAATTAATTTTATACTGTCGCAAATTTTAAATACGCCAGGGATTGCCTTTTCTATAGTAAATTTTGCCAAAAATAATTTTTTACTGTCGCAAATTTTAATTACGCCAGGGATTGCCTTTTCTATAGTAAATTATTCAAAAAATAATTTTTTACTGTCGCAAATTTTAATTACGCCAGGGATTGCCTTTTCTATAGTAAATTATTCAAAAAATAATTTTTTACTGTCGCAAATTTTAATTACGCCAGGGATTGCCTTTTCTATAGTAAATTATTCAAAAAATAATTTTTTACTGTCTCAAATTTTAATTACGCCAGGGATTGCCTTTTATATAGTAAATTATTCAAAAATTAATTTTTTACTGTCTCAAATTTTAAATACGCCAGGGATTACCTTTTCTATAGTAAATTATTCAAAAAATAATTTTTTCTGTCACAAATTTTAATTACGCCAGGGATTGCCTTTTATATAGTAAATTATTCAAAAAATAATTTTTTACTGTCGCAAATTTTAATTACGCCAGGGATTGCCTTTTCTAAAGTAAATTATTCAAAAAATAATTTTTTACTGTCTCAAATTTTAATTACGCCAGGGATTGCCTTTTCTATAGTAAATTATTCAAAAAATAATTTTTTACTGTCTCAAATTTTAATTACGCCAGGGTTTGCCTTTTCTATAGTAAATTATTCAAAAAATAATTTTATACTGTCTCAAATTTTAATTACGCCAGGGATTGCCTTTTCTATAGTAAATTATTCAAAAATAATTTTTTACTGTCGCAAATTTTAATTACGCCAGGGATTGCCTTTTCTATAGTAAATTATTCAAAAATTCCTTTTTTACTGTCGCAAATTTTAAATACGCCAGGGATTGCCTTTTCTATAGTAAATTATTCAAAAAATAATTTTATACTGTCTCAAATTTTAATTACGCCAGGGATTGCCTTTTCTACAGTAAATTATTCAAAAAATTATTTTTTACTGTCGCAAATTTTAAGTACGCAAGGGATTGCCTTTTCTATAGTAAATTATTCAAAAAATAATTTTTTACTGTCTCAAATTTTAATTACGCCAGGGATTGCCTTTTCTATAGTAAATTATTCAAAAATTCATTTTTTACTGTCGCAAATTTTAATTACGCCAGGGATTGCCTTTTCTATAGTAAAGTATTCAAAAAATAATTTTATATTGTCGCAAATTTTAATTACGCCAGAGATTGCCTTTTCTATAGTAAATTATTGAAAAAAATAATTTTATACTGTCGCAAATTTTAAATACGCCAGGGATTGCCTTTTCTATAGTAAATTATTCAAAAATTCATTTTTTACTGTCGCAAATTTTAAATACGCCAGGGATTGCCTTTTCTATAGTAAATTATTCAAAAATTCATTTTTTACTGTCGCAAATTTTAATTACGCCAGGGATTGCCTTTTCTATAGTAAATTATTCAAAAAATAATTTTTTCTGTCACAAATTTTAATTACGCCAGGGATTGCCTTTTCTATAGTAAATTATTCAAAAAATAATTTTTTAGTGTCGCAAATTTTAATTACGCCAGGGATTGCCTTTTCTATAGTAAATTATTCAAAAAATAATTTTTTACTGTCGCAAATTTTAATTACGCCAGGGATTGCCTTTTCTATAGTAAATTATTCAAAAAATAATTTTTTACTGTCTCAAATTTAAATTACGCCAGGGATTGCCTTTTCTATAGTAAATTATTCAAAAAATAATTTTATACTGCCGCAAATTTTAATTACGCCAGGGATTGCCTTTTCTATAGTAAATTATTCAAAAAATAATTTTATACTGTCGCAAATTTTAAATACGCCAGGGATTGCCTTTTCTATAGTAAATTATTCAAAAATTCATTTTTTACTGTCGCAAATTTTAAATACGCCAAGAATTGCCTTTTCTATAGTAAATTATTCAAAAATTCATTTTTTACTGTCGCAAATTTTAATTACGCCAGGGATTGCCTTTTCTATAGTAAATTATTCAAAAAATAATTTTTTCTGTCACAAATTTTAATTACGCCAGGATTGCCTTTTCTATAGTAAATTATTCAAAAAATATAATTTTTTACTGTCTCAAATTTTAATTACGCCAGGGATTGCCTTTTCTATAGTAAATTATTCAAAAAATAATTTTTTACTGTCTCAAATTTTAATTACGCCAGGGATTGCCTTTTCTATAGTAAATTTTGCAAAAATTCATTTTTTACTGTCGCAAATTTTAATTACGCCAGGGATTGCCTTTTCTATAGTAAATTATTCAAAAAATAATTTTTTACTGTCTCAAATTTTAATTACGCCAGGGATTGCCTTTTCTATAGTAAATTATTCAAAAATTCATTTTTTACTGTCGCAAATTTTAATTACGCCAGGGATTGCCTTTTCTATAGTAAATTATTCAAAAATTCATTTTTTACTGTTGCAAATTTTAAATACGCCAGGGATTTCCTTTTGTATAGTAAATTATTCAAAAAATAATTTTTTTCTGTCGCAAATTTTAATTACGCCAGGGATTGCCTTTTCTATAGTAAATTTTGCCAAAAATAATTTTTTACTGTCGCAAATTTTAATTACGCCAGGGATTGCCTTTTCTATAGTAAATTATTCAAAAAATAATTTTTTACTGTCGCAAATTTTAATTACGCACGGGATTGCCTTTTCTATAGTAAATTATTAAAAACTAATTGTTTAGTGTCGCAAATTTTAATTACGCCAGGGATTGCCTTTTCTATAGTAAATTATTCAAAAATTAATTTTATACTGTCGCAAATTTTAAATACGCCAGGGATTGCCTTTTCTATAGTAAATTTTGCCAAAAATAATTTTTTACTGTCGCAAATTTTAATTACGCCAGGGATTGCCTTTTCTATAGTAAATTATTCAAAAAATAATTTTTTACTGTCGCAAATTTTAATTACGCCAGGGATTGCCTTTTCTATAGTAAATTATTCAAAAAAAAATTTTTTACTCTCGCAAATTTTAATTACGCCAGGGATTGCCTTTTCTATAGTAAATTATTAAAAAAATAATTTTTACTGTCTCAAATTTTAATTACGCCAGGGATTGCCTTTTCTATAGTAAATTATTCAAAAATTAATTTTTTACTGTCTCAAATTTTAAATACGCCAGGGATTGCCTTTTCTATAGTAAATTATTCAAAAAATAATTTTTTCTGTCACAAATTTTAATTACGCCAAGGATTGCCTTTTCTATAGTAAATTATTCAAAAAATAATTTTTTACTGTCGCAAATTTTAATTACGCCAGGGATTGCCTTTTCTATAGTAAATTATTCAAAAAATAATTTTTTACTGTCTCAAATTTTAATTACGCCAGGGATTGCCTTTTCTATAGTAAATTATTCAAAAAATAATTTTTTACTGTCTCAAATTTTAATTGCGCCAGGGATTGCCTTTTCTATCGTAAATTATTCAAAAAAAAATTTTATACTGTCTCAAACTTTAATTACGCCAGGGATTGCCTTTTCTATAGTAAATTATTCAAAAAATAATTTTTTACTGTCGCAAATTTTAATTACGCCAGGGATTGCCTTTTCTATAGTAAATCATTCAAAAATTCATTTTTTACTGTCGCAAATTTTAAATACGCCAGGAATTGCCTTTTCTATAGTAAATTATTCAAAAAATAATTTTATACTGTCTCAAATTTTAATTACGCCAGGGATTGCCTTTTCTACAGTAAATTATTCAAAAAATTATTTTTTACTGTCGCAAATTTTAATTACGCCAGGGATTGCCTTTTCTATAGTAAATTATTCAAAAAATAATTTTTTACTGTCTCAAATTTTAATTACGCCAGGGATTGCCTTTTCTATAGTAAATTATTCAAAAATTCATTTTTTACTGTCGCAAATTTTAATTACGCCAGGGATTGCCTTTTCTATAGTAAATTATTCAAAAAATAATTTTATACTGTCGCAAATTTTAATTACGCCAGAGATTGCCTTTTCTATAGTAAATTATTGAAAAAAATAATTTTATACTGTCGCAAATTTTAAATACGACAGGGATTGCCTTTTCTATAGTAAATTATTCAAAAATTCATTTTTTACTGTCGCAAATTTTAAATACGCCAGGGATTGCCTTTTCTATAATAAATTATTCAAAAATTCATTTTTTACTGTCGCAAATTTTAATTACGCCAGGGATTGCCTTTTCTATAGTAAATTATTCAAAAAATAATTTTTTCTGTCACAAATTTTAATTACGCCAGGGATTGCCTTTTCTATAGTAAATTATTCAAAAAATAATTTTTTAGTGTCGCAAATTTTAATTACGCCAGGGATTGCCTTTTCTATAGTAAATTATTCAAAAAATAATTTTTTACTGTCTCAAATTTTAATTACGCCAGGGATTGCCTTTTCTATAGTAAATTATTCAAAAATTCATTTTTTACTGTCGCAAATTTTAATTACGCCAGGGATTGCCTTTTCTATAGTAAATTATTCAAAAAATAATTTTATACTGTCGCAAATTATAATTTCGCCAGGGATTGCCTTTTCTATAGTAAATTATTCAAAAAATAGTTTTTTACTGTCTCAAATTTTAATTACGCCAGGGATTGCCTTTTCTATAGTAAATTATTCAAAAAATAATTTTTTACTGTCTCAAATTTTAATTACGCCAGGGATTGCCTTTTCTATAGTAAATTTTGCAAAAATTCATTTTTTACTGTCGCAAATTTTAATTACGCCAGGGATTGCCTTTTCTATAGTAAATTATTCAAAAAATAATTTTTTACTGTCTCAAATTTTAATTACGCCAGGGATTGCCTTTTCTATAGTAAATTATTCAAAAATTCATTTTTTACTGTCGCAAATTTTAATTACGCCAGGGATTGCCTTTTCTATAGTAAATTATTCAAAAATTCATTTTTTACTGTTGCAAATTTTAAATACGCCAGGGATTTCCTTTTGTATAGTAAATTATTCAAAAAATAATTTTTTTCTGTCGCAAATTTTAATTACGCCAGGGATTGCCTTTTCTATAGTAAATTTTGCCAAAAATAATTTTTTACTGTCGCAAATTTTAATTACGCCAGGGATTGCCTTTTCTATAGTAAATTATTCAAAAAATAATTTTTTACTGTCGCAAATTTTAATTACGCACGGGATTGCCTTTTCTATAGTAAATTATTAAAAACTAATTGTTTAGTGTCGCAAATTTTAATTACGCCAGGGATTGCCTTTTCTATAGTAAATTATTCTAAAATTAATTTTATACTGTCGCAAATTTTAAATACGCCAGGGATTGCCTTTTCTATAGTAAATTTTGCCAAAAATAATTTTTTACTGTCGCAAATTTTAATTACGCCAGGGATTGCCTTTTCTATAGTAAATTATTCAAAAAATAATTTTTTACTGTCGCAAATTTTAATTACGCCAGGGATTGCCTTTTCTATAGTAAATTATTCAAAAAAAAATTTTTTACTCTCGCAAATTTTAATTACGCCAGGGATTGCCTTTTCTATAGTAAATTATTAAAAAAATAATTTTTACTGTCTCAAATTTTAATTACGCCAGGGATTGCCTTTTCTATAGTAAATTATTCAAAAATTAATTTTTTACTGTCTCAAATTTTAAATACGCCAGGGATTGCCTTTTCTATAGTAAATTATTCAAAAAATAATTTTTTCTGTCACAAATTTTAATTACGCCAAGGATTGCCTTTTCTATAGTAAATTATTCAAAAAATAATTTTTTACTGTCGCAAATTTTAATTACGCCAGGGATTGCCTTTTCTATAGTAAATTATTCAAAAAATAATTTTTTACTGTCTCAAATTTTAATTACGCCAGGGATTGCCTTTTCTATAGTAAATTATTCAAAAAATAATTTTTTACTGTCTCAAATTTTAATTACGCCAGGGATTGCCTTTTCTATCGTAAATTATTCAAAAAATAATTTTATACTGTCTCAAACTTTAATTACGCCAGGGATTGCCTTTTCTATAGTAAATTATTCAAAAAATAATTTTTTACTGTCGCAAATTTTAATTACGCCAGGGATTGCCTTTTCTATAGTAAATCATTCAAAAATTCATTTTTTACTGTCGCAAATTTTAAATACGCCAGGGATTGCCTTTTCTATAGTAAATTATTCAAAAAATAATTTTATACTGTCTCAAATTTTAATTACGCCAGGGATTGCCTTTTCTACAGTAAATTATTCAAAAAATTATTTTTTACTGTCGCAAATTTTAATTACGCCAGGGATTGCCTTTTCTATAGTAAATTATTCAAAAAATAATTTTTTACTGTCTCAAATTTTAATTACGCCAGGGATTGCCTTTTCTATAGTAAATTATTCAAAAATTCATTTTTTACTGTCGCAAATTTTAATTACGCCAGGGATTGCCTTTTCTATAGTAAATTATTCAAAAATAATTTTATACTGTCGCAAATTTTAATTACGCCAGAGATTGCCTTTTCTATAGTAAATTATTGAAAAAAATAATTTTATACTGTAGCAAAATTTTAAATACGCCAGGGATTGCCTTTTCTATAGTAAATTATTCAAAAAATAATTTTTTACTGTCGCAAATTTTAATTACGCACGGGATTGCCTTTTCTATAGTAAATTATTAAAAACTAATTGTTTAGTGTCGCAAATTTTAATTACGCCAGGGATTGCCTTTTCTATAGTAAATTATTCAAAAATTAATTTTATACTGTCGCAAATTTTAAATACGCCAGGGATTGCCTTTTCTATAGTAAATTTTGCCAAAAATAATTTTTTACTGTCGCAAATTTTAATTACGCCAGGGATTGCCTTTTCTATAGTAAATTATTCAAAAAATAATTTTTTACTGTCGCAAATTTTAATTACGCCAGGGATTGCCTTTTCTATAGTAAATTATTCAAAAAAAAATTTTTTACTCTCGCAAATTTTAATTACGCCAGGGATTGCCTTTTCTATAGTAAATTATTAAAAAAATAATTTTTACTGTCTCAAATTTTAATTACGCCAGGGATTGCCTTTTCTATAGTAAATTATTCAAAAATTAATTTTTTACTGTCTCAAATTTAAATACGCCAGGGATTGCCTTTTTCTATAGTAAATTATTCAAAAAAATTTTTTTCTGTCACAAATTTTAATTACGCCAAGGATTGCCTTTTCTATAGTAAATTATTCAAAAAATAATTTTTTACTGTCGCAAATTTTAAATACGCCAGGGATTGCCTTTTCTATAGTAAATTATTCAAAAATTCATTTTTTACTGTCGCAAATTTTAAATACGCCAGGGATTGCCTTTTCTATAGTAAATTATTCAAAAATTCATTTTTTACTGTCGCAAATTTTAATTACGCCAGGGATTGCCTTTTCTACAGTAAATTATTCAAAAAATTATTTTTTACTGTCGCAAATTTTAATTACGCCAGGGATTGCCTTTTCTATAGTAAATTATTCAAAAAATAATTTTTTACTGTCTCAAATTTTAATTACGCCAGGGATTGCCTTTTCTATAGTAAATTATTCAAAAATTCATTTTTTACTGTCGCAAATTTTAATTACGCCAGGGATTGCCTTTTCTATAGTAAATTATTCAAAAAATAATTTTATACTGTCGCAAATTTTAATTACGCCAGAGATTGCCTTTTCTATAGTAAATTATTGAAAAAAATAATTTTATACTGTCGCAAATTTTAAATACGCCAGGGATTGCCTTTTCTATAGTAAATTATTCAAAAATTCATTTTTTACTGTCGCAAATTTTAAATACGCCAGGGATTGCCTTTTCTATAGTAAATTATTCAAAAATTCATTTTTTACTGTCGCAAATTTTAATTACGCCAGGGATTGCCTTTTCTATAGTAAATTATTCAAAAATAATTTTTTCTGTCACAAATTTTAATTACGCCAGGGATTGCCTTTTCTATAGTAAATTATTCAAAAAATAATTTTTAGTGTCGCAAATTTTAATTACGCCAGGGATTGCCTTTTCTATAGTAAATTATTCAAAAAATAATTTTTTACTGTCTCAAATTTAATTACGCCAGGGATTGCCTTTTCTATAGTAAATTATTCAAAATTCATTTTTTACTGTCGCAAATTTTAATTACGCCAGGGATTGCCTTTTCTATAGTAAATTATTCAAAAAATAATTTTATACTGTCGCAAATTATAATTACGCCAGGATTGCCTTTTCTATAGTAAATTATTCAAAAAATAATTTTTTCTGTCTCAAATTTTAATTACGCCAGGGATTGCCTTTTCTATAGTAAATTATTCAAAAAATAATTTTTTACTGTCTCAAATTTTAATTACGCCAGGGATTGCCTTTTCTATAGTAAATTTTGCAAAAATTCATTTTTTACTGTCGCAAATTTTAATTACGCCAGGGATTGCCTTTTCTATAGTAAATTATTCAAAAATAATTTTTTACTGTCTCAAATTTTAATTACGCCAGGGATTGCCTTTTCTATAGTAAATTATTCAAAATTCATTTTTTACTGTCGCAAATTTTAATTACGCCAGGGATTGCCTTTTCTATAGTAAATTATTCAAAAATTCATTTTTTACTGTTGCAAATTTTAAATACGCCAGGGATTTCCTTTTGTATAGTAAATTATTCAAAAAATAATTTTTTTCTGTCGCAATTTTAATTACGCCAGGGATTGCCTTTTCTATAGTAAATTTTGCCAAAATAATTTTTACTGTCGCAAATTTTAATTACGCCAGGGATTGCCTTTTCTATAGTAAATTATTCAAAAAATAATTTTTTACTGTCGCAAATTTTAATTACGCACGGGATTGCCTTTTCTATAGTAAATTATTAAAAACTAATTGTTTAGTGTCGCAAATTTTAATTACGCCAGGGATTGCCTTTTCTATAGTAAATTATTCAAAAATTAATTTTATACTGTCGCAAATTTTATATACGCCAGGGATTGCCTTTTCTATAGTAAATTTTGCCAAAAATAATTTTTTACTGTCGCAAATTATAATTACGCCAGGGATTGCCTTTTCTATAGTAAATTATTCAAAAAATAATTTTTTACTGTCGCAAATTTTCATTACGCCAGGGATTGCCTTTTCTATAGTAAATTATTCAAAAAAAATTTTTTACTCTCGCAAATTTTAATTACGCCAGGGATTGCCTTTTCTATAGTAAATTATTAAAAAAATAATTTTTACTGTCTCAAATTTTAATTACGCCAGGGATTGCCTTTTCTATAGTAAATTATTCAAAAATTAATTTTTTACTGTCTCAAATTTTAAATACGCCAGGGATTGCCTTTTCTATAGTAAATTATTCAAAAAATAATTTTTTCTGTCACAAATTTTAATTACGCCAAGGATTGCCTTTTCTATAGTAAATTATTCAAAAAATAATTTTTTACTGTCGCAAATTTTAATTACGCCAGGGATTGCCTTTTCTATAGTAAATTATTCAAAAAATAATTTTTTACTGTCTCAAATTTTAATTACGCCAGGGATTGCCTTTTCTATAGTAAATTATTCAAAAAATAATTTTTTACTGTCTCAAATTTTAATTACGCCAGGGATTGCCTTTTCTATCGTAAATTATTCAAAAAATAATTTTATACTGTCTCAAACTTTAATTACGCCAGGGATTGCCTTTTCTATAGTAAATTATTCAAAAAATAATTTTTTACTGTCGCAAATTTTAATTACGCCAGGGATTGCCTTTTCTATAGTAAATCATTCAAAAATTCATTTTTTACTGTCGCAAATTTTAAATACGCCAGGGATTGCCTTTTCTATAGTAAATTATTCAAAAAATAATTTTATACTGTCTCAAATTTTAATTACGCCAGGGATTGCCTTTTCTACAGTAAATTATTCAAAAAATTATTTTTTACTGTCGCAAATTTTAATTACGCCAGGGATTGCCTTTTCTATAGTAAATTATTCAAAAAATAATTTTTTACTGTCTCAAATTTTAATTACGCCAGGGATTGCCTTTTCTATAGTAAATTATTCAAAAATTCATTTTTTACTGTCGCAAATTTTAATTACGCCAGGGATTGCCTTTTCTATAGTAAATTATTCAAAAAATAATTTTATACTGTCGCAAATTTTAATTACGCCAGAGATTGCCATTTCTATAGTAAATTATTGAAAAAAATAATTTTATACTGTCGCAAATTTTAAATACGCCAGGGATTGCCTTTTCTATAGTGAATTATTCAAAAATTCATTTTTTACTGTCGCAAATTTTAAATACGCCAGGGATTGCCTTTTCTATAGTAAATTATTCAAAAATTCATTTTTTACTGTCGCAAATTTTAATTACGCCAGGGATTGCCTTTTCTATAGTAAATTATTCAAAAAATAATTTTTTCTGTCACAAATTTTAATTACGCCAGGGATTGCCTTTTCTATAGTAAATTATTCAAAAAATAATTTTTTAGTGTCGCAAATTTTAATTACGCCAGGGATTGCCTTTTCTATAGTAAATTATTCAAAAAATAATTTTTTACTGTCTCAAATTTTAATTACGCCAGGGATTGCCTTTTCTATAGTAAATTATTCAAAAAATAATTTTTTAGTGTCGCAAATTTTAATTACGCCAGGGATTGCCTTTTCTATAGTAAATTATTCAAAAATTCATTTTTTACTGTCGCAAATTTTAATTACGCCAGGGATTGCCTTTTCTATAGTAAATTTTGCAAAAAATAATTTTTTACTGTCGCAAGTTTTAATTACGCCAGGGATTGCCTTTTCTATAGTAAATTTTGCAAAAATTAATTTTTTACTGTCTCAAATTTTAAATACGCCGGGGATTGCCTTTTCTATAGTAAATTTTGCAAAAAATAATTTTTTAGTGTCGCAAATTTTAATTACGCCAGGGATTGCCTTTTCTATAGTAAATTATTCAAAAAATAATTTTATACTGTCGCAAATTTTAAATAAGCCAGGGATTGCCTTTTCTATAGTAAATTATTCAAAAAATAATTTTTTACTGTCGCAAATTTTAATTACGCCAGGGATTGCCTTTTCTATAGTAAATTATTCAAAAAATAATTGTTTACTGTCGCAAATTTTAATTACGCCAGGGATTGCCTTTTCTATAGTAAATTATTCAAAAAATAATTTTTTCTGTCACAAATTTTAATTACGCCAGGGATTGCCTTTTCTATAGTAAATTATTCAAAAAATAATTTTTTAGTGTCGCAAATTTTAATTACGCCAGGGATTGCCTTTTCTATAGTAAATTATTCAAAAAATAATTTTTTACTGTTGCAAATTTTAATTACGCCAGCGATTGCCCTTTCTATAGTAAATTATTCAAAAATTAATATTTTACTGTCGCAAATTTTAATTACGCCAGGGATTGCCTTTTCTATAGTAAATTTTGCAAAAAATAATTGTTTAGTGTCGCAAATTTTAATTACGCCAGGGATTGCCTTTTCTATAGTAAATTATTCAAAAAATAATTTTATACTGTCGCAAATTATAATTACGCCAGGGATTGCCTTTTCTATAGTAAATTTTGCAAAAAATAATTTTTTACTGTTGCAAATTTTAATTACGCCAGGGATTGCCTTTTCTATAGTAAATTATTCAAAAAATAATTTTTTACTGTCGCAAATTTTAATTACGCCAGGGATTGCCTTTTCTATAGTAAATTATTCAAAAATTCATTTTTTACTGTTTCAAATTTTAATTACGCCAGGGATTGCCTTTTCTATAGTAAATTATTCAAAAAATATTTTTTTACTGTCTCAAATTTTAATTACGCCAGGGATTGCCTTTTCTATAGTAAATTATTCAAAAATTCATTTTTTACTGTCTCAAATTTTAAATATGCCAGGGATTGCCTTTCCTATAGTAAATTATTCAAAAAATAATTTTTTTCTGTCACAAATTTTAATTACGCCAGGGATTGCCTTTTCTATAGTAAATTATTCAAAAAATATTTTTTTACTGTCTCAAATTTTAATTACGCCAGGGATTGCCTTTTCTATAGTAAATTATTCAAAAAATAATTTTTTACTGTCTCAAATTTTAATTACGCCAGGGATTGCCTTTTCTATAGTAAATTATTCAAAAAATAATTTTATACTGTCTCAAATTTTAATTACGCCAGGGATTGCCTTTTCTATAGTAAATTATTCAAAAATTCATTTTTTACTGTCGCAAATTTTAATTACGCCAGGGATTGCCTTTTCTAAAGCAAATTTTGCAAAAAATAATTTTTTACTGTCGCAAATTTTAATTACGCCAGGGATTGCCTTTTCTATAGTAAATTTTGCAAAAATTAATTTTTTACTGTCTCAAATTTTAAATACGCCAGGGATTGCCTTTTCTATAGTAAATTATTCAAAAAATAATTTTTTCTGTCGCAAATTTTAATTACGCCAGGGATTGCCTTTTCTATAGTAAATTTTGCAAAAAATAATTTTTTACTGTCTCAAATTTTAATTACGCCAGGGATTGCCTTTTCTATGGTAAATTTTGCAAAAAATAATTTTTTACTGTCTCAAATTTTAAATACGCCAGGGATTGCCTTTTCTATAGTAAATTATTCAAAAAATAATTTTTTACTGTCTCAAATTTTAATTACGCCAGGGATTGCCTTTTCTATAGTAAATTATTCAAAAATTCATTTTTTACTGTCGCAAATTTTAATTACGCCAAGGATTGCCTTTTCTATAGTAAATTATTCAAAAAATAATTTTTTCTGTCACAAATTTTAATTACGCCAGGGATTGCCTTTTCTATAGTAAATTATTCAAAAATTCATTTTTTGCTGTCGCAAATTTTAAATACGCCAGGGATTGCCTTTTTTATAGTAAATTTTGCAAAAAATAATTTTTTTACTGTCGAAAATTTTAATTACGCCAGGGATTGCCTTTTCTATAGTAAATTATTCAAAAAATAATTTTTTCTGTCACAAATTTTAATTACGCCAGGGATTGCCTTTTCTATAGTAAATTATTCAAAAAATAATTTTATACTGTCGCAAATTTTAATTACGCCAGGGATTGCCTTTTCTATAGTAAATTATTCAAAAAACAATTTTTTTCTGTCGCAAATTTTAATTACGCCGGGGATTGCCTTTTCTATAGTAAATTATTCAAAAACTAATTGTTTAGTGTCGCAAATTTTAATTACGCCAGGGATTGCCTTTTCTATAGTAAATTATTCAAAAAATAATTTTATAATGTCTCAAATTTTAATTACGCCAGGGATTGCCTTTTCTATAGTAAATTTTACAAAAAATTATTTTTTACTGTCGCAAATTTTAATTACGCCAGGGATTGCCTTTTCTATAGTAAATTATTCAAAAAATAATTTTTTACTGTCGCAAATTTTAATTACGCCAGGGATTGCCTTTTCTATAGTAAATTATTCAAAAAATAATTTTATAATGTCTCAAATTTTAATTACGCCAGGGATTGCCTTTTCTATAGTAAATTTTACAAAAAATAATTTTTTACTGTCGCAAATTTTAATTACGCCAGGGATTGCCTTTTCTATAGTAAATTATTCAAAAAATAATTTTTTACTGTCGCAAATTATAATTACGCCAGGGATTGCCTTTTCTATAGTAAATTATTCAAAAAATAATTTTTTTAGTGTCGCAAATTTTAATTACGCCAGGGATTGCCTTTTCTATAGTAAATTTTGCAAAAAATAATTTTTTACTGTCGCAAATTTTAATTACGCCAGGGATTGCCTTTTCTATAGTAAATTATTCAAAAAATAATTTTTTACTGTCGCAAATTATAATTACGCCAGGGATTGCCTTTTCTATAGTAAATTATTCAAAAAATAATTTTTTACTGTCGCAAATTTTAATTACGCCAGGGATTGCCTTTTCTATAGTAAATTTTGCAAAAAATAATTTCTTACTGTCGCAAATTTTAATTACACCAGGGATTGCCTTTTCTATAGTAAATTATTCAAAAAATAATTTTTTACTGTCTCATATTTTAATTACGCCAGGGATTGCCTTTTCTATAGTAAATTATTCAAAAAATAATTTTTTACTGTCTCAAATTTTAATTACGCCAGGGATTGCCTTTTCTATAGTAAATTATTCAAAAAATAATTTTATACTGTCGCAAATTATAATTACGCCAAGGATTGCCTTTTCTATAGTAAATTTTGCAAAAAATAATTTTTTACTGTTGCAAATTTTAATTGCGCCAGGGATTGCCTTTTCTATAGTAAATTTTGCAAAAAATAATTGTTTAGTGTTGCAAATTTTAATTACGCCAGGGATTGCCTTTTCTATAGTAAATTATTCAAAAATTCATTTTTTACTGTCTCAAATTTTAATTACGCCAGGGATTGCCTTTTCTATAGTAAATTATTCAAAAAATATTTTTTTCTGTCACAAATTTTAATTACGCCAGGGATTGCCTTTTCTACAGTAAATTTTGCAAAAAATAATTTTTTACTGTTGCAAATTTTAAATACGCCAGGGATTGCCTTTTCTATAGTAAATTATTCAAAAATTCATTTTTTACTGTCGCAAATTTTAATTACGACAGGGATTGCCTTTTCTATAGTAAATTATTCAAAAATTCATTTTTTACTGTCTCAAATTTTAATTACGCCAGGGATTGCCTTTTCTATAGTAAATTATTCAAAAATTCATTTTTTACTGTCGCAAATTTTAATTACGCCAGGGATTGCCTTTTCTATAGTAAATTATTCACAAACTAATTGTTTAGTGTCGCAAATTTTAATTACGCCAGGGATTGCCTTTTCTATAGTAAATTATTCAAAAAATTATTTTATACTGTCTCAAATTTTAATTACGCCAGGGACTGCCTTTTCTATAGTAAATTATTCAAAAAATAATTTTTTTACTGTCACAAATTTTAATTACGCCAGGGATTGCCTTTTCTATAGTAAATTATTCAAAAAATAATTTTTTACTGTCTCAAATTTTAATTACGCCAGGGATTGCCTTTTCTATAGTAAATTATTCAAAAAATAATTTTTTCTGTCACTAATTTTAATTACGCCAGGGATTGCCTTTTCTATAGTAAATTATTCAAAAAATAATTTTTTACTGTCTCAAATTTTAATTACGCCAGGGATTACCTTTTCTATAGTAAATTATTCAAAAAATAATTTTTTACTGTCTCAAATTTTAATTACGCCAGGGATTGCCTTTTCTATAGTAAATTATTCAAAAAATAATTTTTTCTGTCACAAATTTTAATTACGCCAGGGATTGCCTTTTCTATAGTAAATTATTCAAAAAATAATTTTATACTGTCGCAAATTTTAATTACGCCAGGGATTGCCTTTTCTATAGTAAATTATTCAAAAATTCAATTTTAATATCGCAAATTTTAATTACGCCAGGGATTGCCTTTTCTATTGTAAATTATTCAAAAAATAATTTTTTATTGTCGCAAATTTTAATTAAGCCAGGGATTGCCTTTTCTATAGTAAATTTTGCAAAAAATAATTTTTTACTGTCGCAAATTTTAATTACGCCAGGGATTGCCTTTTCTATAGTAAATTTTGCAAAAATTAATTTTTTACTGTCTCAAATTTTAAATACGCCAAGGATTGCTTTTTCTATAGTAAATTATTCAAAAAATAATTTTTTCTGTCACAAATATTAATTACGCCAAGGATTGCCTTTTCTATAGTAAATTATTCAAAAAATAATTTTTTACTGTCTCAAATTTTAATTACGCCAGGGATTGCCTTTTCTATAGTAAATTTTGCAAAAATTAATGTTTTACTGTCTCAAATTTTAAATACGCCAGGGATTGCCTTTTCTATAGTAAATTATTCAAAAAATATTTTTTTACTGTCTCAAATTTTAATTACGCCAGGGATTGCCTTTTCTATAGTAAATTATTCAAAAATTCATTTTTTTACTGTCACAAATTTTAATTACGCCAGGGATTGCCTTTTCTATAGTAAATTATTCAAAAAATAATTTTTTACTGTCTCAAATTTTAATTACGCCAGGGATTGCCTTTTCTATAGCAAATTATTCAAAAATTCATTTTTTACTGTCTCAAATTTTAATTACGCCAGGGATTGCCTTTTCTATAGTAAATTATTCAAAAAATAATTTTTTACTGTCGCAAATTTTAATTACGCCAGGGATTGCCTTTTCTATAGTAAATTTTGCAAAAATTCATTTTTTACTGTCTCAAATTTTAAATACGCCAGGGATTGCCTTTTCTATAGTAAATTATTCAAAAAATATTTTTTTCTGTCACAAATTTTAATTACACCAGGGATTGCCTTTTCTATAGTAAATTATTCAAAAAATAATTTTTTCTGTCACAAATTTTAATTACGCCAGGGATTGCCTTTTCTATAGTAAATTTTGCAAAAAATAATTGTTTAGTGTCGCAAATTTTAATTACGCCAGGGATTGCCTTTTCTATAGTAAATTATTCAAAAAATAATTTTTTACTGTCTCAAATTTTAATTACGCCAGGGATTGCCTTTTCTATAGTAAATTATTCAAAAAATAATTTTATACTGTCTCAAATTGTAATTACGCCAGGGATTGCCTTTTCTATAGTAAATTATTCAAAAAATAATTTTATACTGTCTCAAATTTTAATTACGCCAGGGATTGCCCTTTCTATAGTAAATTATTCAAAAAATAATTTTTTACTGTTGCAAATTTTAATTACGCCAGGGATTGCCTTTTCTATAGTAAATTATACAAAAAATAATTTTTTACTGTCTCAAATTTTAATTACGCCAGGGATTGCCTTTTCTATAGTAAATTATTCAAAAAATAATTTTATACTGTCGCAAATTTTAATTACGCCAGGGATTGCCTTTTCTATAGTAAATTATTCAAAAAATAATTTTTTACTGTTGCAAATTTTAATTACGCCAGGGATTGCCTTTTCTATAGTAAATTTTGCAAAAATTAATTTTTTACTGTCTCAAATTTTAATTACGCCAGGGATTGCCTTTTCTATAGTAAATTTTGCAAAAAATAATTTTTTACTGTCGCAAATTTTAATTACGCCAGGGATTGCCTTTTCTATAGTAAATTATTCAAAAATTCATTTTTTACTGTCGCAAATTTTAATTACGCCAGGGATTGCCTTTTCTATAGCAAATTATTCAAAAACTAATTGTTTAGTGTCGCAAATTTTAATTACGCCAGGGATTGCCTTTTCTATAGTAAATTATTCAAAAAATAATTTTATACTGTCGCAAATTATAATTACGCCAGGGATTGCCTTTTCTATAGTAAATTATTCAAAAAATAATTTTTTACTGTCGCAAATTTTAATTACGCCAGGGATTGCCTTTTCTATAGTAAATTTTGCAAAAAATAATTGTTTAGTGTCGCAAATTTTAATTACGCCAGGGATTGCCTGTTCTATAGTAAATTATTCAAAAAATAATTTTATACTGTCGCAAATTTTAATTACGCCAGGGATTGCCTTTTCTATAGTAAATTATTCAAAAAATAATTTTATACTGTCTCAAATTTTAATTACGCCAGGGATTGCCTTTTCTATAGTAAATTATTCAAAAAATAATTTTTTTCTGTCACAAATTTTAATTACGCCAGTGATTGCCTTTTCTATAGTAAATTATTCAAAAAATAATTTTTTCTGTCACAAATTTTAATTACGCCAGGGATTGCCTTTTCTATAGTAAATTATTCAAAAAATAATTTTTTACTGTTTCAAATTTTAATTACGCCAGGTATTGCCTTTTCTATAGTAAATTATTCAAAAAATAATTTTATACTGTCTCAAATTTTAATTACGCCAGGGATTGCCTTTTCTATAGTAAATTATTCAAAAAATAATTTTTTCTGTCGCAAATTTTAATTACGCCAGGGATTGCCTTTTCTATAGTAAATTATTCAAAAAATAATTTTTTAGTGTCGCAAATTTTAATTACGCCAGGGATTGCCTTTTCTATAGTAAATTATACAAAAAAATAATTTTTTACTGTCTCAAATTTTAATTACGCCAGGGATTGCCTTTTCTATAGTAAATTATTCAAAAAATAATTTTTTACTGTCTCAAATTTTAATTACGCCAGGGATTGCCTTTTCTATAGTAAATTATTCAAAAAATAATTTTTTACTGTCTCAAATTTTAATTACGCCAGGGATTGCCTTTTCTATAGTAAATTATTCAAAAAATAATTTTATACTGTCTCAAATTTTAATTACGCCAGGGATTGCCTTTTCTATAGTAAATTATTCAAAAAATAATTTTTTCTGTCACAAATTTTAATTACGCCAGGGATTGCCTTTTCTATAGTAAATTATTCAAAAAATAATTTTTTAGTGTCGCAAATTTTAATTAAGCCAGAAATTGCCTTTTCTATAGTAAATTATTCAAAAATTCATTTTTTACTGTCTCAAACTTTAATTACGCCAGGGATTGCCTTTTCTATAGTAAATCATTCAAAAAATAATTTTTTACTGTCTCAAATTTTAATTACGCCAGGGATTGCCTTTTCTATAGTAAATTATTCAAAAAATAAATTTATACTGTCTCAAATTTTAATTACGCCAGGGATTGCCTTTTCTATAGTAAATTTTGCAAAAAATAATTGTTTAGTTTCGCAAATTTTAATTACGCCAGGGATTGCCTTTTCTATAGTAAATTATTCAAAAAATAATTTTATACTGTCGCAAATTTTAATTACGCCAGGGATTGCCTTTTCTATAGTAAATTATTCAAAAAATAATTTTTTACTGTTGCAAATTTTAATTACGCCAGGGATTGCCTTTTCTATAGTAAATTTTGCAAAAATTAATTTTTTACTGTCTCAAATTTTAATTACGCCAGGGACTGCCTTTTCTATAGTAAATTTTGCAAAAAATAATTTTTTACTGTCGCAAATTTTAATTACGCCAGGGATTGCCTTTTCTATAGTAAATTATTCAAAAATTCATTTTTTACTGTCGCAAATTTTAATTACGCCAGGGATTTCCTATTCTATAGCAAATTATTCAAAAACTAATTGTTTAGTGTCGCAAATTTTAATTACGCCAGGGATTGCCTTTTCTATAGTAAATTATTCAAAAAATAATTTTATACTGTCTCAAATTTTAATTACGCCAGGAATTGCCTTTTCTATAGTAAATTATTCAAAAAATAATTTTATACTGTCTCAAATTTTAATTACGACAGGGATTGCCTTTTCTATAGTAAATTATTCAAAAAATAATTTTTTAGTGTCGCAAATTTTAATTACGCCAGGGATTGCCTTTTCTATAGTAAATTATTCAAAAATTCATTTTTTACTGTCTCAAATTTTAATTACGCCAGGGATTGCCTTTTCTATAGTAAATTAATCAAAAATAATTTTTTACTGTCTCAAATTTTAATTACGCCAGGGATTGCCTTTTCTATAGTAAATTATTCAAAAAATAATTTTATACTGTCTCAAATTTTAATTACGACAGGGATTGCCTTTTCTATAGTAAATTATTCAAAAATTCATTTTTTACTGTCTCAAATTTTAATTACGCCAGGGATTGCCTTTTCTATAGTAAATTTTTAAAAAATTAATTTTTTTCTGTCGCAAATTTTAATTACGCCAGGGATTGCCTTTTCTATAGTAAATTATTCAAAAAATAATTTTTTACTGTCTCAAATTTTAATTACGCCAGGGATTGCCTTTTCTATAGTAAATTATTCAAAAAATAAACTTATACTGTCTCAAATTTTAATTACGCCAGGGATTGCCTTTTCTATAGTAAATTATTCAAAAAATAATTTTTTACTGTCGCAAATTTTAATTACGCCAGGGATTGCCTTTTCTATAGTAAATTATTCAAAAAATAATTTTTTACTGTCTCAAGTTTTAATTACGCCAGGGATTGCCTTTTCTATAGTAAATTATTCAAAAAATAATTTTTTACTGTCTCAAATTTTAATTACGCCAGGGATTGCCTTTTCTATAGTAAATTATTCAAAAAATAATTTTTTACTGTCGCAAATTTTAATTACGCCAGGGATTGCCTTTTCTATAGTAAATTATTCAAAAATTCATTTTTTACTGTCGCAAATTTTAATTACGCCAGGGATTGCCTATTCTATAGCAAATTATTCAAAAACTAATTGTTTAGTGTCGCAAATTTTAATTACGCCAGGGATTGCCTTTTCTATAGTAAATTATTCAAAAAATAATTTTATACTGTCTCAAATTTTAATTACGCCAGGGATTGCCTTTTCTATAGTAAATTATTCAAAAAATAATTTTTTACTGTCTCAAATTTTAATTACGCCAGGGATTGCCTTTTCTATAGTAAATTATTCAAAAAATAAACTTATACTGTCTCAAATTTTAATTACGCCAGGGATTGCCTTTTCTATAGTAAATTATTCAAAAAATAATTTTTTACTGTCGCAAATTTTAATTACGCCAGGGATTGCCTTTTCTATAGTAAATTATTCAAAAAATAATTTTTTACTGTCTCAAATTTTAATTACGCCAGGGATTGCCTTTTCTATAGTAAATTTTGCAAAAAATAATTGTTTAGTTTCGCAAATTTTAATTACGCCAGGGATTGCCTTTTCTATAGTAAATTATTCAAAAAATAATTTTATACTGTCGCAAATTTTAATTACGCCAGGGATTGCCTTTTCTATAGTAAATTATTCAAAAAATAATTTTTTACTGTTGCAAATTTTAATTACGCCAGGGATTGCCTTTTCTATAGTAAATTTTGCAAAAATTAATTTTTTACTGTCTCAAATTTTAATTACGCCAGGGATTGCCTTTTCTATAGTAAATTTTGCAAAAAATAATTTTTTACTGTCGCAAATTTTAATTACGCCAGGGATTGCCTTTTCTATAGTAAATTATTCAAAAATTCATTTTTTACTGTCGCAAATTTTAATTACGCCAGGGATTGCCTATTCTATAGCAAATTATTCAAAAACTAATTGTTTAGTGTCGCAAATTTTAATTACGCCAGGGATTGCCTTTTCTATAGTAAATTATTCAAAAAATAATTTTATACTGTCTCAAATTTTAATTACGCCAGGGATTGCCTTTTCTATAGTAAATTATTCAAAAAATAATTTTATACTGTCTCAAATTTTAATTACGAC